>JAWNMO010000679.1:2757500-3010000 GCA_035043915.1 Drosophila paramelanica | reverse complement strand
TTGAATTTGGAACTTTGGGCCGTGGGGGAGGGAGGAGGGGGCACAAACGCAAAAGGCAAATGCAAACAACAATTTCGTTATGACTGACAATTATTTGTGGCTCAGTTTGGAGCTGGAAAATGAAATTAGTTGCCAAATTCGATCAGACCTGAAAGCAATGCAACTCCATTCGGCTCAGCCTCGAGAGTGTGTGGGCGTGGCCGGGTTCGAGTCCGAGTCGCGTGCCAGTTGCCATTTTAGTTTAATTGGCAAACAGCCGCAGAGCATTGGCCGAAACGAATGCGCCTCAAATGACGCAGTGCAGCAGAATTTTCTTGTTGTTTCGTTGTTGTTGTTGTTGTTGTTATTGTTGTTGATTGAGTTTTTGTAATTGCGGTATCAACGTGTCGAAATCTGAACGCACTTTCCCAGGGAATTTATTTGCCAGGCCAAGTTTTTTATTTTTAGAGTGAAAATCAATTTCAAAAAAATAGCTAAATTAATTTTAAAATTTTGCAGCACATTAAAAAAATTAAATAATTGCTAACTAAACTGGAAAACTATATCTTAAAATACACTAAAATTTGTTAACCTTACTTTAAGTGTATTTGAAGCTATTTGGGCTTAAAAAATGTACTAAAATTGATTGCAATTGAGGCAGTTTTATATTTATTTTTATTTATTTATTTTTTGTTTTTGTTGTTGCTGTTACCGTTACTGTTACTGTCAAGTGGTTTATGGCACCCAAAGGAATGTGAAATGCTTTACAGCAGAAATAATCATTGCGAAATGTATTTATTTTTACTTGGAAAAAGGGGGCGTAAAACAAACGCCCGCTTCAAAACAGTGCAATAAACTCGGCTGCCAATGTCCTGGAATATTTAATGCGCTCAGCTCAGCTCGGCTCAGCCAAGTTCAAGCCCGGCGCGGCATCTTGCCAAAGTTTCCCAAAGGACACGAGCCCACGTTGCGTATGAGCGATTTTTCTTGTTGTTGTTGTATTTTTTTTCACTTTGACGGCTGAATTTTGCCTGCTTGTTCTTGGCCATTTTACGAGTGCGAACGGAATCCATTTAAGGACTTGGGCGCCTGATTATCCCAAATCAGCAAATGAATTTAGGCGGAAAACTGGATAAGCTCTGGAAAAACCAGCCAAGGGCAAAGCGTCGAAAGGCAAACAAATCAAAATGGGTTGCCGTAAAAAAAAAATCACATTAACCATGTAAACAAACCGAAAAAAATGTGAAAACGAAAACAAAAGCTGGCTAAAACCGATTTTGGCGACATTTCCTTAACTTATTTAATTAAGCCAAAAACAAAGAAAACCAACCTGTTTTTTTAAACCTCCTTTTATTGTGTCCTGCCGCAGTTAATGAACGTTTGCCGTTAGTTGGTCAATATCCATGGAAAAACAAAAGAACAACAATGAAAATATAAAAAAAAAATAGAGTTAATGTGCCCGCGGGGCCGGAAAATATGCGGCCTTATGTATTTGGTCGATAATATGAATTAGCGCGCACACACACACACACTGAAACACTCGGCTTTTGTATTTTCTATATATATAATTTTTATGCACTTGTTGTATTCCGATATATTTTTAGCAACAAAATTTGCCGTCTTTATTTGCCACTCGAATTGCACCAAATTTTTATAACGAAATTGTTTTGGTTTTGTAGAATACAATAATAAATAATAATTAATAGCTCTGCTTTGGCAACTTTACTGGTTTTCCAAAATGGTTTTCGAAATTTTCATCAAAAAATTTCTTTGGCGCGAAAGGCCAATGTCCGTTTTTGAACGTTCCGATTTCCGTGTTCGCGTCCGTTTCGTGCAAGCGCCGTCGTGTGTTTGACCCAACTGCAAACGCTGTTGGTTATCGCAGGCTCGCAGCAGGCAACATGTTCGTTATAGATGTTTGCATCGAACGCTTTTCGCTTGACGATGACGACACGAACCAACAACAACAACAAAAATTACAGCTTTTTTATGCACTTTGTTCGCACAGTGCTTTGGGCACGTCACTGTTAAAAGCTAAAGCTTTTTGCCTTTTTTTTGTTATTTGTTTGCCTTTGCGCTTTGGCATTTTTTGTCTGTTTGTTTAACCGCTGTTTTTGGTTATTGCTTTGTTAGTGCTGCCGCTGCAGTTGCCGCTGCTGTTGTAATTTCTGCCGCCGTTATAATTGTTGTTGCTCTCGACGCTGTTGTTGTTATTTATGTGGCCTGTTATTGGTCCAACCGCTGTTGTTGTTGTTGCCTTTTGTCTGCGACGAAAACTGCAACTTTTACAGCTGCTTGAACATTTGTCTCTCTCTGGTTTTTTTTTCGATGCTATTTCGTTTTCATTTGGCTTTCATAGTTTTGTTGCTGTTTTTGTGGGCCTGTTTATGAGCCAAAAATGCTGACAGCCGCGTATTATTTATATACAAACGTTCGCATTCTTTTTGACATTTTATTAGTCGCCGACTTTTGCCTTTTCCTCCGCTCGGGGATAAACCATTGCTCACCTCGTTTCATTGCTTTTGATATATGTATGAAATGGATGCAATACAAATTTAGAATCTGATTATTTATGTAAAACAAACAAAATATTTTCGAATAAACTATTTTTGTTTTTGTACACCAAATTTAAGTTTGATACAACAAATATTTCCTGTGTTTAGAGCAGTAAATATTTGACAAACAGTTATTTGTAAACCATCGAAAGAAAACATATTTTCTTTGATTTTTTTATAAATATTTTGTATACATTTGGAATTTATTTATAGCCCAGCCATTGACACTTTGTGTTTAGTGGTTTTCAGTGCCAACAAAATTGTAAATTAAACAGTCAAAAAGAAAGGGAAATGAAAAACACATTTGCCAAATGCAGCAGACAGCGGTAAAATCGCTGGCAACTTGATTAATCGCTGCAAAAGGTTGCGTTACGTATACGCCACATGGTGCGCTTGGCAACATGCAACATACAATCTGTCAAATTGTGTTATGATTGAGCGTGTAAACAAGCCAGCAAAGCTAACCAAGTCAAGTTGGCAGGCCAAATAGCTGCGAGACAATAAGTCAAACGGCGCCCGAGCAGGGACCGAGCATGTGTGAAAATAGTTGTTCGCATTTCTTATCAAAGTATTGGTTAACTGTGTGTGTGTGTGTGTGTCATATTATCATAGGCAATGATTTATTTATAGGACCAGCCCAGGTGACGACTGTGGCCAGACAGTGGCTCGCTTTTGGCCCTTGCTTTTGTTGTTGTTGCTTGTTGTTAGGCGAGTCGGAAAACTTGGGAAAAGCTGTCAATTGATTTGCTTGACCCACATGGCACCCATAAACACTGTCAGCCCTTAGCTGTAAGCGGTTTTCCACTTCCGTTTTTTCCATTGCCAAATGCGATCAATATTTGGCAGATACAACACCCACCCATGGGGGGGAGAGGGAGCGGGGGGAGCTAAGGATTAAAGCATTCAACGTGGCTGTTAAATTGTTGCCATTGGCCAAGTGGCGTCCATTTGCAGGCTCTCCATTTGAGCGCGAAAAATTCATTAGGCCCCAATGAAATTTATGTTAATTTTTTTTGATAAACTTTTTAATTAAGCGCAACTCCAATTTGAACAAACAGCGAATAAGTTGGCCAAAATCCGCCAGCTCGCGTCTAATCTATGCAAATGTAATGCGCACCTGTTGGCATTCAAAGGCAGATCCTGCAACCAACAACCCTCACCTCAGCTCACCTGAAATTAATTGAAAGCCGAGGCTGAGGCTCACCGCCAACTTTAATGAGAGAAAGAGAAAGAGAGAGAGGGAGAGACAAGCTCGGAAATGGCAGCTGGAAATGTGGCAAATGCTTTTTTTGCGTTGAAATTACCAACTTTCATTTGCTGCTCGTAAAAAGTGGGGAGGGGGAGGGGGAGGGGGTGGGAACACCCTCCAACTGTGTCTCATGTAAGTTCTTGTGTTGTGGCAGACCACAAGGCCTAATTGCAGCCGCAAGGCTCACGACAAATATAACGGCGAAATTAAGCCAAATTGAGGAAATTATGCATTAGAAATGGGAAATATTTGAGAACAGACGCCAACTGATAATAACATGAATAAAGAACACAGCCAGAAACTGATTTGAATGCAAATATATTTAAAGAATTTTTTGAACACATTTTCTTAAAGAAATTTAAATTATCATAGTTGATTTAGCATGGGCAAAAAATCTATTCCGATAAAAATGTTAATTTATTTATAATTACTTTATTTATAGATGACTTAAAGCTATTTAGGGTAATATTTTAGAAATAATAATAATAATAATAATAATAAAATTAATAATAATAATAATGAATTTAAGTAAACATTTTTAGGTCTACTTTAAGCTTAACTTATTTTACTATTATTTCTGTTTTCACTATTATTTGATTATACCTATTAAAAAAGTAACATCAGCAAAAAAAAAACTTTAAAGCACATGCGAGCTTAAAAGCTGTTGTAAAAGCTTGATTAATTCGAAATTGAATCAAATCACTGAAAGCTTAAATGGCAACAACAACGCTTAAAATGCTCATTTAAGCTTAAAAGCTGTTGTAGAACTGGATTAACTTTATTGAATCAAAACCATTTGGCGCACTTAAAGCTCAAAACACAATAAATATCTTTACAAGTACATACAAGCTTAAAAGCTGCTGGAAAAGCTTAAAATATTTTAATTAATCGAATCAATATGGTGCAATTAAAGCTTAAAGCACAGAAAAATACGTTTAAGGAAATTGCACGCTGAAAAACTGTTGAAAAACGTTATTAATTTTACCAATTAGTGCTCTTACAGCTTAAAGAACAGCACAAAAGCTTTAAAAGCACAAGCAAGCTTAAAAGCTGCTGCAAAAGCTAGATTAATTTCAGTGAATCGAATCAATTTGGTGCAATTAAAGCGAAAAGCACAGCAAAAGGCGTAACAAGACATTGTACGCTTAAAAGCTGTTTTAAAAACTGTATTAATATTATTTAATCAAAACCATTTAGCGTACTTACAGCTCAAAGCGCAGCAAAGAAGCTTAAAAAGCTGTTGTAAAAGCTTGATTAATTTTATTATAACAAATCCATTTGGCGTACTTAAAGCAACAAGCTTTAAAAGCACATGAAAGCTTAAAAGCTGATTAATTTAATTAATTCAAATTAATTTAAAGCTCAAATCCAACCTTTTTGAGCAAACATAAAAAGCTGCCATATGTATATTGTATGAAACAACAGGTTGTCATGTCTGTCTCTCACTCTCCCATTCCCACCCTCTCTCTCTCCCATCTCTTTGTGTAGTTAGCGTGAAAGCCGCTGCGCTGATTGAATAAAAATTTCATTAAACGCACATTTTCAATGGCCGTCGAGCAGCTGCGTCTCTCTCTCTCGAGAGAGCTGCTCCACTCGAGAGCGCCGCCTGTGGAATTAGTTGCGGGGTCCGGCGGTAGGTGGCGCCAGCGCCGATCCTAGGCTGAGGCCTGATTTGTTGGCTCTGGCGGCATCTTTGCCGCCGTTTATTTTAATTGCCGGCATTAGACGCCTGCTGATGGCCCATAAAAACGCCCCCGGGCAGGGGCGTGGCAGGTGGGCGGAGTGGTTGCGGTGCAGCTGATAGGCACGCAGGACTCCATCCCTTTTTTTTTTCGTTTTTTTTGTTTTTTTTTGTGTTTGTTTTATGCCTCGCGCCTCGTCGGCTTCATTTCCGTTTGCGTTTTTGCCATTTCAGTTGTTGCGGTTGCTTATTCGGTTGTTAAATCGTTTTTATGACGTATTCGCAGCCCCAAATTTTGTTTTGCCTATTTGCAGTTGATAGATGGCACGTGTGTGTGTGTGTGTGTGTGTGTCTGTGTGTGTGTGTGTGTGTGCGGTTAATTTGACAGATTTAAGATTACCTTTCGGCGTCGAGTCGAAAAGTTATTTCGGCAGTTTAAAAGCCACTGACTAAGCTCTTTGGCTTTAGCTTTGAAGACCATTTAACGACCTGCGGAATGCTGCCAAGATGTAATTAGATTTTTATTAAGCTGCCAATATTAATGGAAACTCGTAAATCGTTAAAAGAAATCTGCTAGCAAAGTGCTTGCCAAACTGTATCGAACATGTTTAGCGTGGTTACAATAGTGCTCGAACATTCAGCACATTCAGCACAGCGGCATCAAACAGTAAATGGTTTGTGACTCTGCTTAACTCATCAGCTAGCGCCATCTGGCGATTTTACTGGCGACCGTTACTGTTTGAAATTTAAAGCAGTTGCAAAATTCAAATTTCAATTTATGATTATGATTTGTCGAGCTTAAATATCAGTAAAACTAAGTGATTAAATTTTAAAAGCACTCTAAATTTGATTTAAAAGCTTAAATTACTTAAAATTATAACTTATTTCATTAACTTCAAATGCTAAAGTTAAAAACTAAGATTAACAGCATTTTACGCGGTTAACATAACAGCAGCTGCATTACAGTTAAACTGTTTTTAATAACAACACCAAAATCCATCATGCAAACATTGCTGGTTGTTGTTGGCTACAGTTGTGTACGCGCCGTACACAAACAAACACACCCACACACACGCGCATGCGAATGTGTGTGTGCAGAGAACAGTCAGCTAATTTCCAGGCACTCAACACCGACAGAGACAAGATAACGACAGGTAAACACGCGCACTGCGGCCACTAACACAGAGCAGCACCAAGAGCGCGAGAGCCACGATTGCTCTCACAATCGCACTCGCTCTCGCTCTCGTGCTCTGCTGTTCGCGCAAGCAGTGCGACGCGTCACAGGTAAAATTCAAATGTATTGTTGCTGTAACGAACTTTTGCCGATCTCCGCTGTGTCGAACAAGTGCGCAGGTGCGAGTGAGACGCGATGCGACACAAACAGAGCGCGAGAGAGACGTCACGACGAACACAAGCCAGAGTTGGAGTTTGAGTTCGAGAGAGCCAGCCAAGACTCGAAGAAGCCAAAGCGGACGACGAGCGTCAGTTGTTCAGCGCACTTACCTGTCTGCGGACGTGTTTTCCCAGCGAACAAACCGTCGCAATTGACCGCCTACGTTGTGTTTGTATATGTGTGCGCCGCTCTCTAGCCAGTGTTTGTGTGTGTGTGCGTTTTCAATTAATTACAAAAGCAATAAAAAAAGGCAGCAGTCGCAATGTGAATTTAATGAGCGTCCAGCAAAAGAATGCAAAATAGCTGCGTGATAAAGCAAAAGTTAAGAAGTTACTAAAGTGCAGCAAAACCAAAAAAAATAGAAACAACAACAGAATAATAATAAAAAACAACAACAGCAGCAGCAACAACAACAACTACAACAACAACAACGGAATCTGCAGCAGCGCAAGGTGCAGACAAGGTAAGCAAAAGATGAGCGTCGAACTTGAAAGCAGCGCAGCGCAGCACACACACACACATACACAAAATTCGACAGCAAAAAAATTTAATGAGCGTGGCCAGCTGTATGTGTGTGTGTGTGTGTGTGAAAGAAATGTCTCGCAATAACAACAACAACAACAAAATTGCACTTGAAAAACAAGGCAAAGAAGTATGTAGATAGAAGAAGAAGCATTAAGCAGACAGGCAGGCATAGAAAAAAATCAGTTTACAAAACGGTATAAACGTGATTCTTTTTCCGCACGCCATCGTCATTATTTGCCCACCACCTCTGCATCTCTCTCTTCCTCTCTCTCTGGCTCTCTATCATTCAGTTATTTTTTTCTGCTGTCAGTGCCTGCACTAAAGTGGGCAGCAACAACAACTACAATAACTCGATGCGCATGTCGCCAATTGGCGGCGCTGCAACTGTACGACGAAAATATTTTTTGGTTAGCTACAGCGACAGCTTCCAAGAGTGGAAGCCAAGCCCCAATAGCGCAAGAAATGAAGCGTGGCGCAGTCGCTACGATCAGCCAACAACAACAACAACAACAACAACAGCAACTAAACGCAAATCTGGCGCAATTGAGCGCGAATGCCAAACCAGAAAAACAAGCAACAACAATAACAACAACAACTACAACAACAACTCAGCAGCAGCGACGACAGCGACAATTCTCTGCCACTGCTGCTGCCTCAGTCGTCGTCGCTGCTGCTGCATAGATTGCCGGCCACTGGCTTCAAATTACAACGACAAAAACTAAGGCTCCGCTTTCGTCGTCATCGTCATCATCTTTTCACTGAATGAGCCACATTCCGGTTTGGCTTCCACAATCCACAAAAGCATCCCCAAAACCCACACACAAACAAACCCAAACACAGACACACACACACACACACACCCATACAGGCATGCGTACGCAGCTTCAGCAGGCAGCAGCGCTCAAAATAAAAAAAAACATGTTCCAAGCCACGCTTCGAACACCAACAGCAACAGTAATAACAACAAACTCAACAGAGAGCTTTAAAAAGCTACAGGGCCAGTTTTTTTTCCATGTCGTTCGGCAGCTGCGGCTGCGCCAACGCTACATTCCAATTACAGCGTCGACGTCGCGGTCGACGTTGGCGTTGGCGTTGGCGTTGACGTTGCTCTCGCAACAGGAATGTCAGGCCCAAAACACACCAACAACAACAACAACGGTAACGTCATTTCAACTTTGGCGTTGTTGTTTTTAGAAATTCCAGTGCACGGGCAGCGCCGTCGACGTCGCAACGAAAACGAAAAGTGCGAAAAGTGAAGCGTCGCAACGTCCGAACTTTCAAGCAAGTTGATTGGAAGTTTTACGCTACCATCCTCGTCTCAGCTCGGCTTGACTCGGCTCGGCTCACCCAGCGCCCTTTATACGAAAATGTTGAAATGTTGAGTTTGGCCGCTTACATTTTTATGCCCAAAAAATAAAAAGTTGATGAACCTGCACGTTTTTCGTTAGCGTTGCATGTAATGTGAGGTCAGTAACACTCTTGTTGCCCAAACATTCATCACGCTCCGTTTGAGTTGGGCCCGTGAGAATCATTTATCGTGTATGACGTCACAGTCTTTGACGTGCGGTTTAATGAACTTCCAGCACTTTTTTTTCTTTTTTGGCTTTTATGCTGCAGTTAATAAAATAGCAAGAGGGTGAGCGTGAGAGAGTGCTGGAGTGGGAGAAAGAGAGAGAAAGAGAAAGAGAGTCTGGCTAAACTATTTTGTTGCGAATATCCGGTGTGGGTTTTTTTATTTTTTCCCAGACTATCTCTTTTTATCATTTTATTTGTCTTACCCCAGCTTTCATTATCATATCTTCTTCTTTTTTTTGAGAACTTTTGACCATATGATCACTACATACAAATTTTAAAGCATATTCGTGTGAAATTTTTATTGGTTTGTTTAACAATGCAAGAAATAGAATTTGAATTGGGAAATACATGAATATATTTAAAGGCATTAAACAGTTAAACATGCAACATTTTTTTGATATAACTCATATTACTTTAATAACTTCTAATTTACATTTCTATTCTATTATAGAGCATTCTCTAATAGAGCAACTGAATAGTTTTTTGATTCTTGAGTTTATTTTTGTATTCTAGTTGATTTTTTGACGCCTTTCCCCCCATTTTTATCTGTACTTTTTGTATTTTTATGCGCAAACTTTTCGAACTTTTCCAAGTTTTTCACAGTCTTTAGTTTAGTTGAATTCCAAACTAATTAAACCCAGAGCTCTTCCTCTTCTTGGAACCCATTTAGGCCTTGGTTTATTTTGTTTTCAAAATCTTTGCCAAGACTCAATTGAAAATTGGCTCTAAAAAGCAATGTGGAAACCGCAGAAAGCAAAGAAAAAGAGTGAAAAAATAAAATGAAAATAACGGCACATGCTGTGAATTCTAATGAGAACTAACCGAAAACAAAGTTCGCTCTGTGAACCGAAATGAAACCGAAACTGTAACCGAAAAACTAAAAGTCAACCTCAAAACGAGGCGTGGCACGTGCTACGCCCACAATTTGAATTTTGAAACTTGCTGGCAAAACAACAAAAAATTAACAGTAAAACATAAAACTAGAGAGAAAGAGAGAGACGAAGTTGACAGTCCTTTTAATTTGTTTTTTTTTTTGCAAGCTAGTGAAAGGGGCCGGTTTGCGGGGTGTGGGGATCTTGGGGGGCAGGCAACGCCTGTTTTTGCCACGTTCAAACGAAGCGTGTGAGATTTTATTTAACGCGTTGTGCGCCCAACAGGAATTCGCTTGCATGGCTTGGGCCCAGTTTATACGAACAGACGGCACAACTAGTTGCTCGCGCGACGTGAACACGAACTTTTGGCATATACCGGCGCGCCCAGTTGGCCACACACACACACACACACACACACATGCTACAGCTCCCGTCTGTAATATAATTCCCTGGCGTTTCAATTGTCCGCTCGCTGAAAATAAGTTTTATTTGATGCCCTACATTTTTTGAAAGTGTAAAGAAGACCTTGTTGAAATTGTGCAAATGAGCAGCATTTAAGATATATATATAAGATGTATTTAAGATATGGTATATATATTTTTGATCAGCAAACAGCAAAGGCCATTTAACTAGGGTCTTTTCGTTTGAAATCCGAAATATTGTCCATTCATCTGACTGCTCAAATTTACTAAATCTAGTTATAAAGTAAATTCATTTATTGCATTTAATAATTAAAATCTATATACAGGGTATCTCCTAATCGGTCACTTTCGCCTTGAGCACTTTGCCTTGTTTTTGTGGTTTGTTTATTTTGCTTATTTTGCAAGTGAGCTCTGCCAACTTTTGCCATATGTGCGGGGCCAAAAAAGGCGGAATCAGAGCGGAAGTGGGGCAGGAGCATGGGTGGAGGTGGTGGGGGGCCTGGGGGTTAGTTAGGGGCTCCCATGTACTTACATATGTAAGTACAATCATTATGCTAGGCGGCCTGCCATATAAATATTGTATGCGGCTGCGTTGCAGCTATTGTTGTTGTTGCTGTGCCACGCCCACACACACACACACACGTACACGTACAGCTGTGAGCGTAACCGTTTGGTTTTTATGTCTTTTGTGAAATTTTATTTAATTTTTGAATCTTTTATGAAAAGTTTAATATTTGTTTTTCATGCTTGCGATTTGCATAATTCAGAAAATACACACACACACACACACACACAAAGAGAATACCAATGCTAGGGGACACACACACACACACAAAGATGGCCTTCATTGCTAGCGATACCTGCATGATGGGGTAGAGTGGAAAGGGGGGTTGTGGGCGTGTCTTGTTAGGGGACAACGGCAGCGTCTGCTTTGCTAGCGATATATTTTATGAATGCAAATCCCTGTTCATTCGCATTTGGTTTACTTACTTGTGGGCGGCTTACACCCACACACACACACCCACACACACACCCACACACACACCTCCAGCAAATGCAGTGTGTCGGTGTGTTTCTGTGGGCCTCAGATTTTTCATATTCATTTTCATTCATATCGCAGTTTCATTCATGCACTCACAAAATAACAAAAAGAATGAAAAGGCGGCCAAAAAAGAATCCAAAACTGAACTGAATATTTATTATTATTATGTCGCCGGCCCTGTTCCTGCACCCCTTGCCTCCTGGCCCTGCATTAGCAGCCGCCACCTTCCGTTTCGCTTTTGTGTTCAGCTTGGCCCAGTTTGTAAACTTGATCACAAATTGAAAAGAGCATATTTGGTTTGTGCAATGTTCTTTTATGTTTTTAAATTAATTCTATATGTGCAGGTATAGAGTAGAGTATTATGCTGTCGGTTACACCCAACTGCAACTTGCTGCTGCTGCTGACTTTGCCTTTTCTCCTTTTTAGTTTTATTTATATTTATTTTTATTGTGTGACGCGGCTTAAATGCGCTTTGCAGATATTTATGCCTGCCAACTGCTTAAACAGGCCACCAAAAATATGTTTATTTGGCACACACACACACAAACACACACGCACACATTTCCCCCTTGAAAACATGCAAATTTCCAGTTCATCTGTTTGCCCCATTTGCCGTTTCTCTCTTGATTTTATTTTATTTTTTGAATGCGAGAATCAAAGTTTTGCTGTACTTGGCTTACGCGAAAAGAGTTTTAGCTTACTGCCACGCCCTCTGATCGTCTGCCCTTTCAAACTCAGACACACACACACACACACACACACAGTTGTGTCGTTGCGCGTAAAATATTTAAGTGCTTTACGAATTCATTTTTCCTGACAGCGCAATTTTAGTTTTTCTCTTTGTGTGCTGCAAACGAATTCACTTTTATTTTTTTTACACTTCTCTAGTTTCTGCTTTTTTTTTTGGCATTTGGTAACCCTATCTCTATCTAACTGTGGACAGCTCCCTTTTTGCGCAGCTAGTTCAAATTAGTAACAATATTTTTTATCTGCTTTGGATTTGGATTGAAATCAATATTTTAATCAACTCAGTTTGGGGCTAAAAAAATATTTAGTTTTTAGGCGAATTGCAGCAAAAACTTTTGTTGTAAAAAAATATTTCAGGTCAGATACAAATGAAATCTAAATAATTGTTGAGGTTATGTGCAAATTAAACATAAATTGTGTTTTTTTTTGCATTTTCAATGAAACCTTTAAATATTTATTTCTATGGTTTTTTTCAAGAGAACATTTTTTCATTCAAGTGCGTTTTTTATTTAAATGTTGATTATATTATTTCGAATTAAATACAATTAAATCGTTGTAGTACTAGATACCCTGTAAAAATAGATATATAGGGCTTTAAAGGCTGCATTGGTCTTCTTGATTTGCACATAGCATATATATTGTCGATCAAACTTTTATCAGAAAAGTGGTTCCTCAAAAATGGTTTTTATTTCGATATTAAAATCAAAAATAAACATTTTATATGAATTCTCCGCAAATCCTAAAATAATACCAGTAAGAAATAAAAAAATATTCTAATTCTAATATCCTTCAGTTCCATATATGTTATTTACAGGGTATTTCTTGGTTCGTCATGCATTCGGTATGCTTGCATTATCTACAATATATTTTTTAATCAATCAATTTCAGCACAAATTTAATTGCAATTTACAATTAAAATTACATCTGCCGCTTGCCACAGCAACTGCTATTACGCCCTCTCTCTCTAACTCTCTCTCTCTCTCTCTCTCTCTCTCTTTCGACAATCCTTTCAACTGGAACTCACATTTGACCTGCATTTATGCGACAGTTAAGATAGATAGGTAGCATTGATAATGCTTAACATAGGCGGCCTAAAAGCTCTTCCTGGTACATTGTGAGACTGCCAAACAGGGTGTATGAGTGTGTGTGTGTGTGTGTTTGTGTGTGTGCGTTTGTGCGTATGTGCGATACGAATATGCAGCGAAATTCTGAACCGGCAATTGCCTCAAATCCTTCACGCTTCATCAATTCGCATTATTGTTGCCATTGTTGTGAGTGTTGCGTGGCTGTCTGTGTGTGCGTGTGTGTGTGTGGGCACCCACATTGAATTGCAAATGGCTGTGCGCATGTGGTAGCAAAGGGTGCGGGGGGTCACCCTCTGGCAACAACAAAAACAGCGACAACCGCGAAAATCGAGCTGCGTACTTAAGCGAATTGCGTATTTATGTGTGTAAACGCAACTCATCATACAGCAGGGGGCAGGGGCAGGGGGCAGGGATAGGGTGTGTGTGTGTCTCGCCACAGACTGCCTCCAGCTGCTGCTGCTGCTGCTGCTTCTGTTGGCTTCGTGGTCCGCTGATGGATTTGGCTGTTACCTTTTCGCATTAAGCGAATGTCGCGCTCTTTTGGCTCTGCTTTCGGCCCTCTTGTCAAATTGTCGACTGCGATTTATTTGCCAGCATTTACATATTTTACTGCCAGCTAATGGAACTGTATATGTATCTATCTGTGTGGCATGGCGCCAGCAATGCGCGTTGGCTATCAACTACCATATTTATGTGTGTTTCGCATTAGCCATGTTGGTGACAAACGCACAGCCGCAAAATGATAATTTACTACTCGATTGCCTTGAGTAGGGTTGCCACACTGTCTGAATTGTCGCTGCCAGAGTGCAAAAAAGAAAACAGAGCATTATTTATCGCAACTACTTGATTAAAGGCTGCTTTAAAGCTGATGAAAACCACTTTTATGCAAGCATAAATCAAGTTTGCGAGCGGGTTTTTTCCAGGAGATAGTTGACTTTTTTGTGTGTAGATTTTATATTATTTAAAATCTATTTAGTATTGTGTCATTTATATCTTTTACATAAAACTTTTAAAGAGTCTATGCCCAATATACTTTTTTATACCCTGAACCCATTGAAAATGGGTAAAAAAGGGTATAATGGTTTTGTGCAAATGTATGTAACAGGCAGAAGGAAGCATCTCCGACCCAATAAAGTATATATATTCTTGATCAGCATCACTAGCCGAGTCGATTTAGCCATGTCCGTCTGTCTGTCTGTCCGTCTGTCCGTCTGTCCGTCTGTCCGTCCGTCTGTATGAACGCGCCGATTTCAGAGACTACAAAAGCTAGAAAGCTGATCTTGGTCTCATTCGGTTCGTATATTCCATACGCAGATCAAGTTTATTTCAAAACATCGATAACTCCTTCCGTTTTCTTATTATCGATATTTATCGCTTTTTTGACTCGGTTTTTTAAGCATAACTTCCAAACTATAAAAGCTAGAGCCACCAAATTTATTTTTTTATGTTCGCGTATAACATACGAAGAATTTGAATGTTTCAGATTTTGGATACCTCCCCCCAATCGCCCACAATATTGATAAAACCAAAAAAACAAAGTAAATCAAATACTACACACGTGCAAATTGGTTTGTAGATACATTTCGATGATCTGAATAAGCCCTGAAAATTTCATAACGATCGTACATTTAGTTTACGAGCAAATCAAGAATCTATTTTCAGTAGTGGGGGCAAAGCGCAGCTGCTTGGCAATTTCTGTGTACATGTGCACGCATACATATGCACGTCCAGAAAGTCTTGGGTTTTCCTAGGAATTTTTTTAGGCAACGGTTAAATTGAATTTTAACACAACGAAGTGAAGTAAGAGCGTGGTCCAGTGGGTAAGAGTTGTGCCCCATAACGCGGAGGACCGGGTTCGAATTCAGCGCTGGTATGGTAGGGCAATGTTAAATTCTTTTATTTTTTCGTTATTCATAAATATAATTATTATTAATTTGTATCGTTTTAATGACAAGAGCAAAATTTTCGTTTTCCTTGATGTTTTGCGACTTTAAGTAATGTTATATCATTCGCGAAAAATGCGGTATTGTGGTGCAATTGGTAAGAGTTGTGCATCTTATCACGGAGGTACCGAGTTCAACTCCGCTTGTGGAGTATTTATTTTTTTGTTGGTAATTATTAGTAAATTTTATTTTTTATTTTTAACAGGCTCATATACTCATCAACTGCCGAGAGTTTGTGTGTATGTGTTCATTTCTGGGTTCAGGGTATCTTCTAGTCGGGCGGTCCCGACTAGAGCAATCTCACTTGTTTACTTCTGATCTAACTAGATTAAACACCCAATAAAATGGATTCAAAGTCATTGTTACCTTTAGTTTATATTTCTAAAAAGTTTTCATAGGATAAGGAATAAAAATTATTTGAAATAAGAAATTTGTTTCTTATTTAGTCTATCTGCTACTCTTAATAAACATTCTCAGACTCGAATTGTTTAAAATTTTTGGCATTTTCGATTGCAAGCAAACCATTTAATTTATGTTCAAATTGTTTATAAATAAAGCAACGTAAGCAATTTGCACATAAATTAAATGCCTCGTTTGCTTTGCAGTTTTTGGCAAATGTATCCGCAATTTGCAATTTATCAGCCGCAAATAAACTCGTTAAACTATTAAATATTTGTTTTATAATTTATCTGCAGCAACTTTCGCAGAACAACTTTATAAAAACTGCTGAAAATCAGATTTTATCGCTGCGACGTTTGTTTTCTTTCTTTTCTTTTTATCTTTCTTTATTAATAATTTCCGCAGCTACACTTGGCTCACTTTTCTTTGTTTATCTCTGCACAATCAAGAGATCCACGCCCCCCTCCCCCCTTCTCATTCTTTGTTCAACTATGCCGTTGGTTTATTCAAGAAAAAAAAACAAAAAAAAAACTTTGACCGAGCCAAATTCATTATATAATTTCGTTTGCAAAACAATTTGCATTATTATTTGAACATGCCAACATTTTTGGCTAAGCCAACAATTCCGACGGAGGAGTGCGAAGTGGGCGTGGCGTGGGAGGTGGCCTAAAAGTCAAACAATGGAAACGCTTATTTTTTTGTTGCTTTTAATTAAATTGAAAATGTTTTTGCGCCAACGTTGAATGATAGACGCCTGACAATTGCTGAGTTAACACGATTTAGGGGCGTGGCTATATTATATATTTTTTTACCGTTACACTGTTTTTTTTTCTTTTTTAATAAAGTAAATCGAAGCTTGAGTAATTTGTACAAATTGCCGCACACACAAATTTTGTTTTGTGCTGTGAGAAAAGCTGCTTTTTTTTTGCGTTGTTGCTAACGAAAAGTGGCAGCGTGGAAAATGCTTTTCATTTCAACAGCAGCTAATGCAGAAGCGGCAACAACAACAACAACAGCAGCAAATTCTATGGCGGCGGCAGCAGCCACTTATTGATGACCTTTAAAGGCGGCGGCGACAATCGAAGCGTATCGAATTGAGGCGCCCGAGCAATCCGGCGTATACGTGATGGGCCGCTGCCGCTGCCGCCTTACAACTGCCGCCTTACGTGTGCGCTTCACCAGGTTCGCCTCACTCATTAAGCGTTCACAAAGGGTATTTCAATTTTTACAAACATTCCGTAAAACATGGAAGGAAATCTATTTGAATCGTAAATAAATTCTTGATGATTTATAAAGTAATTTTTGTGCTTCAAAAGATTTCGTTATTTGAATTTATATCACATTTGAGCACTTTTACCTTTTCTAATATTAAAAATAATAATAATTGTTTACTTGTTAGGGTATTTATGCCTCGTCTACATGCATTTAACTGTTTTTGTTTTCTGTGCATTCAACATGGCCATTGACAAAGCTGTCAGCGGGTATATTGATTTATGGCGCACAACTTTCCCCAACCCCCGCCCCCGCTTGGCCCTGCCCGTTGTCCTGCTTGCCGACCGGAAACAACTCATTCAACCGCCATAATTTGTGGCACTCGCCAGGAATCTCTTCCTCCCTCTTCCCTCTCGCTCTCTCTCTCTCTCTTTCTTTTTCTCTTTCTTTCTCTAATGACACAGACGAGCATTGTTAACGTCTGCTGCAAACAAATCGCTTTGCCTGCCCACAGTTCGATGAATCTAATTATGTAGCTGTATCTATGGCCCGAGTATTTGTATCTTCAGCTATGTATTTGTATCTGCAACTCTGTGCTTAGTTTTTGTTGTCGACTTGCCCCGTTGCCAAGTTCGCATTTGTTGTGTTAACCGCACATGCTTAACACGCAAATAATTGAGATGGTCTAGTCTCCACCCCCCGCGCCAGAAACCCCCCCTAGTTACCAGCAGACATCAACTACCCCGCGGCCCTCCCCCCTTCGGTGTGTACCTTTTGAACCGAGAACAATGCCAATTGTTGTTTGCTGAAGCGTGTGCATGTTCGCTGTCTTTGCACACACACACGCACACACACACGCACACACACACGCACACACACACGCACACACACACATATGCACAGTGGCAGATACAGTTATAGTAGAAGATACAGAAGATATTGATATATCAGCAAATGCATCAGCATTGATAATTTGTACCAGAACGTTGCTGTTATTCATTTCATGTATATATATATATATATATATATATATATATGAAATGAATATATATATATATATATATATATATATATATATATATATATATATGTGTGCACATTTTGATTTCGTACAGGTGAGGGGTGAAGTGGGGGTAGCTGATGCTGATTTTCAATGTAGCCGCAGCTATTTTAATTAGTTTGTTGCTGCCACAGTCATGCTGCACCTGCAGGTGCCGATATTCACGCTCATGTTGTGTTTCTGCATTTGACTTGTTCAAACGCACACACACACACACACACACACACACCCACACACACACTTACCGCTACGCATTTTCAGCCGCCGGCATTTGCCGAAATGCAAACAACCAAAATGCACACAATTTTGTGGCCTATTCTTGTCGCACCCTTCAGTTGCCTCTCGCCCCCCCGTCGTCTCTCAAACAGCCACAGGCGCGTAATATTATATTGCCAGCAATTCTGGTCAGGTTGGGTATGCTCCTACTTAAATCAATTACAAACTAAAACAAAATTATGATAATAAAAATATATACTTAAGATTTAATTTTTTAAGATGCGTCTTTAAATCATTTTATTATATTTAAAATATTATCGGACTAAAAAATTTATAATGAGTATATAATAAATATAAATAAAAATAATTAAATTTATATTATTAATACAAAAATAATATAATTAATCAAAACATTTCTATTTCAAACAGTTTAAAGACAAATTATGTCAAAAAATTACACCCGAAAAATGGTTTCAATCGGGTATTTTCTAGTTGTTCACCGTTATAGTTGTAAATTGTTTAGAAATTGAATTCGAAATATTTGATTTCAAATATTTATGGTCATTAAAAATACATTCAATTGTTCGGTTGGTTAACTCATGTGCAATTTTTGAACGGAAATTCAATTTGATATGCTGACTGTGCATTTGGGCGGCTTCCCCTCTCCCCCCTCTGATTTGTTGCCCCTTTGCCCTTTGTCGCTCGAATAAACGCTTAATGCAATAATAAACAGTTGCCAAGCACAGCGAATTATCTGGAGGATAATGTTCCAGCTCCAGCCGGAGCTAAAACCAACAAAAGCTTAGAGCCAATAACAATTTGCGGTCGCATTTGTTTATCGTTGTTGTTGTTGTTGCTGTTGTCTTTTATAGACCCAAAACGAAACGATAAATGTGGTTTTATTTGGTTCAACTGCTGCGTTAGTTGTGCCTATTGCAATTCCTTTCATTCGAGGATGTGCACGCTCTGGCATTTATCTCTCATTCTCTATGGTAACGAGCTGCTCCTCAATTGCGATTGTGTCTGGTGTATATCAGTTTTCGCAATGCGAATTATTTGGTTTGGAAAGCATTTGCATAGCTTGGCTTAAAAACGTTTCGTTCTGTTTGGAATTGATTTCTCGGCAGAATTGCAGAGACTTAAGCTTCTATGAACTCATTCCTCAGATTTGCTAAAATAAGAACTAATAATTTCATTAAGAATTTAATTTTTTCTACATAAGAATTTTTATTTTCATTTTGAATTTGTTATTCTTTCATCTCAAACTCATAAATAAAAAATAAATAAATAAAAAATCAGTCAAAAACAGAGATTAGAATATGTCTGTCGCTGCCACCTGCTGCAGTATTTTATTTAGTAATTTTTCCTCTTGTTTTTTTGTGACATTTTTCTCCGGTTTTCACTATGAATTTTGATTTTTATGCATTTGACACGTTTGGCATTGCATTTTTTTTCTCTCTTCTGTTTCTTCTTTTGTATGCATTTGGATTGCATTGAGAATTGCGACGAAGTGCGACGTGTCAAACGTTTTTTCAAATCTTTGAGCCACAGCAAAATCAAAATCAAATTGTTACGTATACGTTATGTGGGCCGAGCAGAGCAAACACAAGCAAGCCAGCCTTATGGGTCTTATTGAGTTGATTAACTTCGTGTGCCATTAAAAGTAGCCCTAAACAAGTATTTGAGAAAACTTTTGCCAATAAACGAGCAGGAAATTCCTCCAAGGAGCAACAACAACAAAAAAATAAAAAGAAGAAGAAAAATGCGGGCGGCCGCACAATTTGCATGCGAGTATTTGATATACGTAAATCCACATTGATCTACTTTGTCAAACTGTTGTTACTTATTGTTGTTGTTGTTGTTGTTGCTGTTGATTGTTGTTGATCAAAATCTCTCCAGGGTATGGCGAACAATAAGAAGAAGAAGCAGAAGTAGCAGCAGCACCAATAACAACCAATTTCCTTGCGAGTCTCGAGCGAATTTTCAGCTTTATTGTTTAGTTGCTTGGCAGCACTTCTTATACATATGCGATACGAGTTTATAAAGTTATAAATGCACAGACTTGAACAGCCAGACACACACACACACACACACACACACACGCACACTGAGCACCACTCTGCCCCAAGCTGGCCGCACTTTAAGCCATGCAGCAAACTTTTCACTCAGTTTACAAACATTCAAAAAAAAAGGGCAGCAAAAAACCATGAAACGAATAGTTGTCTTCTTGTCTGTCGAAAATTGAATACCCTAGCAGTTATATACTTATATTCAAAGTTTATTTTTAAGCATGGTAACACTGGCTGCATTATGCATATTGATAACGAATATATATCTAAATTTAATTCAATTGCGTGACATAGTTAAAATACCCTCTGAAAGTGTATTGAAAAAGAGTAGAAAATGCTGACAGGAAACTTCCAATCAGAAATGAATTACTTTGAACTGTTTGCTGCCGCCGGGTGGGGGTGGGTGCGGGGTGCGGGGCACAACGACCACAGTGTCAAGTTTAAGAAGCCATGAAATAACATTAATTTGTTGCAAATTCGCTTGCCAAGTTTTAACTTGAATTAATTTGATTAGCTTATCGCTCGTTCAAAGTTGAAACTTCATCAGAATTTCAAGCGTCGAGCGGCATAAGTGGGACAAGTGGCAGAAGTGGGTGTGGCACTGTGACAGAGTCTCTCTGTGTGTGTCCTTGATGATGACAAGGACTCTGGACCTGCAATTGCGACAGGCAATGTGTGAAGTGTGTGTGTGGCATTTACGACAACGACAATACAAATTTTATTAGATTACATGAAATTTATATGACAATCAATTTAAAAAAAATAAACCCAAGCCTAGAAAAGCAATGGAAAAAGAAAAGGTACAAAAGAACCGTAAGTGAAAACGCAAATGACGAAGGACTTGGCCAAACATTTTAATAAGGACGTTATTTTTTATGTTGAAGTTGAACTAAATAAGTCAAATAAGAGGAACTCTTCAAAGAGAGATAGAATGACAGAGAGTGGGAGTAAGAGTAACGGAAATCGAGAGGAAAAGAGACAAAGAGAGACCCAAAAAAAAAACATATATTTTAATAAGAATTTTTTAATGCGGCAAGTGCTCGAAATTGATAAGGCAGTTAGACCACACGTGTGTGTGTGTGTGTGTGTGTGTGTGTGTGGATGGTTTTGCATTGTTAACAGCCAGACAAACCACCCACACACACACACACACACACACAGAAATTACAAAAAAGGCAAAGCATACAATAGCGAGCTGGCTCAAATGGAAATACAAATTTAAATTGTGTGGCCTTGTTAAATATATTTGCAGAGAAAACACACACACACACAAACACCAGCACACACACACACACATACAGTAAAACCTGTGCTGTCAACCGTTTCATATATCTAATGATTGTTTGTTTGTTTGCTATACCCTAACGATAGATATTACAATATCCCAATGAAATATTTTACTCTTGAAATCCAAACTCAACAAACTTTATTATTAATCAAAGATAAATATAAATTATAATAGGAATAATGCATATACATTTAGATAAAATTAGTAAGTAAATAAATAAGTAGTAAATTAGAGTATTCGCTCTTCGACTTGTCGAAGTTAACACAATTCTCTCGTGTTTGCTATTCTTTCGCTTATTTGGCTTTTCGTTTGATTTCATTTTTTTCTTCTTTCTTGGTTTTTTGTCATTTGCAGATTGGCTGAATCTCTAACGTCATGGTATGAAGGAGCCGGCGAACAGTTTGGATGAAATTGTAAGTGCCATGCAGTTCATATATCAACTAAATTGTGCCACACGCGACAGACTGAGTGACTGTTAGACAGAACAGAACCCATTTGGGGCATGCCACAACAACAAAAAATACAGGACATTAACCAGTGTGACAGTTGTCGCACAAAAGTCAACTGAATGCAACGGACACAATGTGACTGAAAAAATGGGGAGCAGAACTTGAAAAGCAATCTAAAATAGAATAGCACTGTGTGATGACGCCGCCAGGTGGCGCCTGCCTAGCATAAAAGGGTTACCCAAATTTCCAAAACGCAACATGTGACGCCCCAAAACAGCAATAACAATGGCCTGGGCCAGGGGTAGGCCGCAGGCGGGGTTAACCGGGATTCTCAGCTAAAACTAAGCCAAGCCGCAGTTTGCTTTCGGGCGTCAGTTTGGCCCAAAAGGTTTCGCATCGTTTGGGTAATTGTTATGTAAATGAGTTTTACAATTTTTGCTTAACGCAAAAGGTCAAAAAGTGCGCGACACAGACAAAAGGACGCAAACACACACACAAGCACACACACACACGGGAAATATAGTGAAACCCCACGCACCACGCCTACCAAAAGTGTGCCGCAACTTGAGGCAGTCAGCATATTTTGTGGTTTGGGTAGCTCATGATGTTGAGCAGCACAACAACAACAACACACACACACAAAGACACACACACATACATACACCTGAAGTAGATGCTTGTGTTGCATGCCTCTGCATGTTAATCCTCGAGCTGCTCTTCAGCTGCTTTGCGTGCTTTTTCAAGCGCAAGTTCTTTATAAAATTGCAAATCAGTTTGAAAGCCAACGACAGGTTGTTTCTTGTTGTTGATGCTGTTGTTGCCATTGCCATGCTCTGTTCGATAAGTGAAAAGAGAGCATATTGGTCCATGTGCAAAGCTAGTTATAAATTTCATTTTTAGTTTTAAACAGTTTTCAACTTTTTAGTTGCTTTTTTAAAATTTAGCTTAGCTGAAAAGCTTCTCAAAAAAGCGAGCAAAAATTGTTTTATTGGCTAAAATCATTTTCAAACTGTGAACAGAGTACTGCGTAATGTTGCTGTTGTTGCTGTTGCTGCTGCTGTTAAAACAAGCTATAAGCCCAGCGCATATACACCGTTTGCATGCCCCACCGTAACGGACAACAACCACTGGCATCCAAAAGGGAACACCACACAACAAGCGTCTCCATCTGCGTCACGTTTCGTGGTGTAAACATACGAATTTATATGACTGTATTTAGTAATAAAGTTGCCTGTCATTGTTTTTGTTGTTGTTGCAGTGGTTTTCAACAGTGTGGGCAAAGTTCTTTTTTTTTAGTCGTTGGGGGGTGTAGAGTGTGTTGCATGTGGCAGGCAGGCAGCGACACATACGAAAGTTAATAACCGTTTAGCAAGTAAGCAAAAGTTGCCAACCGAAATTCCTTGGCGGGATTACAGTGAAATTTTACGATTATGTTTTGCTAGCAGTCCGTTTTTGGCTTTTGGCCCCAGTCTCCTTAATGGCCGACGACTACATGCCACTATATTATATAATGCGCTTTCGGATTATCAAATTGATTTGGTTTCTTATACACGACTGTGTGTGTGTAAATTTATGTTGCATACTTTTGCGGGCCGTTAAAGTTGGTTGAGGAAAAGGGGATATTATTATGGAATGTGACGGAGTCTTGTTTAAAGAGTGTTTACTTTGCTTTTTAAGAACTGTAATTTCTGAACAAGTATGCAAATATTTGTAAATGAATATTTTGTGAGATTTTAAAAAATTAATTTGAAACAGACCTGACTGATTTATTGTAACCTTATTGAATAATACGACATAAACAAAGGTAAATTAATTATAGAAACGATTCAGAAAACTTTTAAATCGCTGACAACAATTATTGTTTAATGAAGCTATTAATTGCAGTATGTCAAGTACACGCATTAAAAATAAAATCAAGTTAAGTACATACCACATATAATACAAGTAATAAAAGCTTTTACTCAAATATTTTTACTGAAAACAATTAGTGTATAAAAATATTCATTAAAAGTTCTGACTCGAAAAGTAACATGGAAACATGTGAGAATAGAAGATGCGAGCACCTTAATTAAAGCGAAATACTCTAAAGAGACGACATATGCAATTTCATAATGGCTCGAGCCGTAGCATAATGTCAGCTTAACGCTTCAGGTTGAGCATCCAATTTTGTGACAGCTTTCTAATTGCAACTCATGCAACTCATGCAGCGTGCGGCATGCCACTGCCCACCGCCAGCAACTGTCTCTGTGCGCAAAAGTTTCAAATTAGTCAACAAACTGTTTTGGCATTTGTTACGCATGTAACTGTTGCAGAGAGAACACACTCCCGCTCCCCCTCTCCCCCATGACTTCCCATATTTGCAGCAGCTAAAAACGATTTGACATTTAAGCTGCCGTCCGGTGATAAACGAACTAAGTAGTGTTAAGCTAGTAGTTGGTAACATTGTCTATCCACATACCTCTCTGCTGCTATATAATATACGTAGAACATATGAAGGGCGTGTGCTTTTGGTACATGGCTTATTTCCTTAAGTGCAGCATTCAGTTTGCGTGCCCCGTTTTCCTGTGTTGGCCAAATAAATGCGAAAGCATGGCAAAAGACAAACATAACCGCACACACACCAGGGCAATATATACACATTAGAAAGATACACAGTTACACAGAAGCTACAGCTACAGTTATGGGGTCACGACACACACACACACACACACACACACACACACACACATGCCACATCAATTGCTGGCAGATGTGACTGAGGCCGCTTGAAATTTTAATGCAAGGCAGCCATTCTCAACGGCATATTTACATTTTAGCTCAATGTCAATTGTGTTTATAAATTAATTTGAAAAAATACATATGTACAACACACACACAAACACACACACACACATATGCAGCATGTGCAGCAATTCCCCAAGCAGCACAGAAAAACTACAACAAAAAAGAAACACAAAAAAAAAGTTTGCTCGCTGAACAAGTTTGTCTTTTGTTTAGAGGCCATGGTTGTCGGCAGGGCTGAGCGAGGGGGGCGGGGGGTGGGAGAGGGGTGGTCTGTTCTGTTGACCCGACGACGAGCTAATGTCGCTTTGTGTTCTGCTGCGCCTCTCGCTGTGACAGGTTGTTGTCGCTGCCGTTGGACGCATGCCTTTGTCTTTGCCACCGAAGCGGTCTCGGTACGCCCACGCAGCAGCAGCTGGAGCAGCTGTAGCAGCAGCAGCAGCAACTACAACAACAGCAGCGCAGCAGCAGCAGCTGCCACTCAGCAGCTGACTTTGTCGTAAATATTTGCGCACAAAAGTCGGCAATGATTTGCTGCAACAAACTGGCAGCAGAAGGCGCCAGCAGCCACTTGCATTTGGAGTTTATAGCGACACTAACACACACACACACACACACACGCACACACATATGCAGTGCTGCAAAAATGACAAACGGCCGAACAGGCGGCTAATTTGAGCAGCTGAACTCAGCGACAGGCACCGTGGAACATAATCAAATTTAAAAGAAAATCGAATTATAAATAAAAGAATATATAGGAAACATTGTTTAGTTAAAGCTATTTGCTGTTCAATTTGCATATTTTAACCAAGTTTTCATAGGAGCAGCTGTCAATACAGATGCGTTCGCACAGTGAGCCAAATTTTATAAATTTGCTACAAAAAAGAATTGTGGTATTTTACTTAATTAAAATTAAGTTACGTAACTGACAGATTAGGCAACAAAATAGTTCTAAAATTTCTAAAATATTTTAAAATATTTTAGTTAACTTAATTAACTATATTTATTTATTTATTGCAATATTCTTATGTGTTTTAATTACTTTCTAATTTGCATCCACTTTTAAAGCACTTTTAAAACAAATTTTCCATCCACTTTTAAAAAGTGCCCCCAAAAAGTATTAATTTCGTGCCACTGTGCTGTATTGTTGGCTCACGCACTTCCGCGCCTTGGCGTATCCTTACCATTTGGCAATGCAAGTGAGCAAGAACCCAACAGACACCCCTTCCCTCCACCTTTTCCTTGCCCCACTGCCATTTCCACTTGCGTGTGGCTGCAGTCTTTCGGGCTACGTGCTTCGGCTTTGGCCACGTTTCGTGTGAACGCTGCTGGCGCTCGGCTGGCGCACTCGGCAGGCTGGCAGCCATTGGGCCAAAGCGAAAGCGTTTAAAGCAGCAGCAGTCGCCGACGCGTTCAGTTCTGTTTTCCATTTTACGCTTTCAGTTTCAGTTTCAGTTGTGCATTGGCTGGCGCCGACGACGGTACGCAACGCACAACGTAACGCCGCTAACAAAACGTAACGTAACCCAAACGTAACGTAACGGAAACGCAAATCGACGTAAAAATCGTGGCCGCATTTTGTGAGTTATTAAAATGCGATAAAAGCCAGTGAATCGGTAATAAAGCGCTTATCTTCGCTCGCAATTACGAGCGGAGCACGCGACGAAGTGACAAAGCGACTGCCAGCAGGCTTTTTAAAATATATATATATATATATTTGTATTTGGGTATATAACTGTGTATATATCGTTTCGTCGTATTGGGGCCCAATTACCAGAGAGAGTGAACCGCCAGCTTTGTGCCCACACCGATGATTATTCTCCTTGCCCGGAGTATGTAGTCAATTGTGGCCAGGCGCCCGCATCTGTTACAAATGACAAGGAATCGCAAAAGCTGTTGTTATTGTTTTCTTTTTTTTCAACTTGCTTTCGTTTTTTTTTCGTTGGACTGTTGCTCTTCGCTTGCTATGTTTTTTGAGTGATATTTACGATCCCGTCTGGACGCGGTCTCATTCTCATTCTCAGTTTCTCAGTTTGGGCTTCGGTTTCGGTCAGCCCGCAAATGTGTGCTGTCATTTGTGTGGTGTTCCATTTTAGTTAATAGTTGGATACGTGTGTGGCATATTACACACATTAGTGGGCACACACACACACACACACTTGCACACCTTGTTGACAACGGCCTGCCGGCCTGTTTGTTTTTCTTCGCCTTCTTGACTTGGCTTCCGCTTCGTCTATCTCTGAAAACATTCAAAGTATCTTACGGATGTGCCACTTGCTCTCTCTCTGTGTGTGTGTGTGTTTGTGTGTGTGCGTGCTACTTTTGGGTGTTTATGACATTTAAATCAATATTGTCACACGTAGCTACTCACACCATTACCCCTCGCTCTCCCCTCTCCCCCCATCTATCTAGACCAACTGCCTATGAATCGCTGCAATTTGCACAGATTTGCTGCTGGCTTTTCAAGTATCGCGCGCTCTCGTTGCAATCATAGAAAAGCAGCCCCTTTCGCGTTCGCTCCCCTCGCCCCCGCGTTTGGCCTGAATTACGGCTTAATGAGCGCAATTTTTAGTGCAGCTTCGCCGCAGATACACGGCGCTCGCACTTATTTAGCGCTCATACGCCCCGTGGCCTGGCAAAATCTGGCAGCAACTTTTGGCTCGCATTACAGACAACAATCCAGTGGCGAAGCGACGGGCCCGGTGGAAGCTCTTCGCATTTTGTGTACGCTGGCTTGCTTTAGTATAATGCGGGCCGCAAGAGATAAGGTCATGAGCTGACCTCCGCCCGCCGCCCGCCGCCCAGTGCTCCTGTTGCGCCAGCCGCAGCGGCTGCACCAACCTGAATTATGGTTTTTCTTTTTGCTGTTGTCGCGACTCTTTGTTTGGCCCACATGCGCGCTGGCCAAGCCAAGTTCTAATGCAACCAGCAGCAACTAACTCACCAACCCGACGGGATGGAACGCATTCAACTAACTGCTCGAACCTTGGCCATTTGCAGCGTTTTCTGTGCACGCGCACTTGACTGCATCAGCGTCCAGTGCACCACTTTATCCACCCCCCTCCACACCCTTCCTTATAAGAAAGTTGCGGCTTTTTAATTTGTTAAGTGTGCGACTTTTTCATGTCGTCCACTGTGCAGTTGGACACAATTCTCTGGGCAGGTAGCTATAAGTTTAGCCCCAAAGCTGCCGCAATTTTATTTACATTCGTTGGGGCAGCCACCGCAGGCAATCAAAAGTAAGGGAAACTATTTCTACAATTGTTGCTATCCCTCTCCCTCTCTCTTTCTCTCTCTTTGTGTGTCATATCTCTATCCGTTGGCCTTTTGCTTATTAGGCATTTGCGAATTACAGCTTACAGTTTTGGTGTTTTACAGCTTTTGGCCAGCTTTAAATGTGTTGGCCATTAGCAGCTGTACATCACATCCACATTCTGGACGCGCCAATGAATTTCTTAATTAAGCTTAATGTGCAATTTTCCAACTGAAAGTGAAGGAATGCCAGCATATCATCCGTTCACCCCTCACCCCACCCAGCCGGAAAAGTGGCCAAGTGGACACGTTGTTCATTTTATTTGAATTTTCGGTTAAGGCAAGTTAAGTCAAATTAAAAATAAAGAAAAACACCAGCAGCTGCCTGGAATTGCTCCACTCCACTCCACAGCGTTCACATGCTCGTCCTGTGCGTCCTGTCTGCAGGATAGGCTGCAAGGAGCTGGCAAAAGGCATCCTTACATATTTACATTAACGTACACAATATTCTCGTATTTTTGGCTCATAAATTTTAACCATTTAACATTTTGCCGAAGCAGCCCACAAAAAAAAAACAGAACAAAAAAGATGAAAAAAGTTTTAAGGTAGCCAGTTAATTACATAATTTCCACAAGGACCAGAACTAGGTGCCGGCCGTTAAAAACCCAAAGTTAATTAGTGCTCCGACATGTTGTTATCCAAATGAGCCAAAGAATAAGGCTTTAATACTAACTATATATTTTTGGTATTTTTTTAAAAATTCTGGTGACAACTTTTGTGAATATAAATTTCCAATTATACAAATTTTTGCTACGATAAAAGGATATAGATTTTGAAACAGTATTCTTAATGATCGTTAAAATTTATTCCAAATATTTTACTATATAAAAATATTTGTGATATTTTATAAATAATTTTATATACTAAAAAATTTTAAATACATTTTTTTTTTTTAAATATTTATAAATATTCAATTTTAATAATAACTAATATTATTATAAAATATTAAAATAGTTTACATAAAGGAATATATAGTTATATCTAAAAACTAATCGATTAATAATTAAGATCGTTTTGCACTCGATTACATATTAATCGACTGTTGTTTGTTTCTCGCCCAATGCACCCAATGCGGCACCTTTTTGGCCACTTCAGAGGTCCCCAATTACAATACGCTCAACGCTGACCCGTCGCCGCATAGCATTAGGATCTGAGCTGAGGTTCGAGGCTGTTGCCGTTAGTTTGGGGTTGACTCGGTCCTAAATACATTTGAACTCTTAGCACTTCACTAATCTGTCCATTGTTGGGCACTCTGAAAGGGGGCCAGAATGGTCGCTTCATAACTGTTTTTCTTTAAGCCCCAAAGCGAATGGGTGTGCCTGAGTGTGCTGAGTGAGTTTACGACCAGTGGACAGACACTTTTGGTCTCACTCATGGTCACTTGGCAATGTTCATGGTCACTTGGCCAATGGGCATCAGGCATTGGGCGTTAGCCGGGTTCATAAAGTTCAGTGGACAGGTTAGCACCGGGTTAGTAGTAGCATCCGAAGTTGACTCTGGCTAACAGAGTCCGCCCAACGTATTACACACTAGAGAGCATCCTTCACGATTACTTAATATTAATGACTCTCGGTTTGGGGAGACCTGGCTTCATCTTTGGCTCCATCGACGGACAACATCGCAAATCTGTCGTCGTCGATGGAAAAAAGTTGCGCTCGGCCCGTGTTGTCTATGTAATGAATGCCTTTTGTGTGCGCCTTTTGACTCGGTTTACTTCTGGGAGCAGCTTTAGCTAACAGACAGAAAAACAGAGAGAGAATGAGTGGGTGGTACGGGAGAGAGAGAGAGGGACGGAACAGCGCCTTCCTTTATCTCTTTGCATTGTGTTGAATGGCCGCAGCAGAGCAGCTGAAAATATTTGCTTAAGCAGATTTAACTACATTAACTTAATTAAACAGGCGCTAAGCAGATGAAAGACAGAGAAGGCAATGCCCGAAGCGAGAGCGAGAGAGAGAAAGCGGGCGAATGGGCGTGGAGTTGGGTGTGCGTTTGATTTTATAAGCAGACATGGCGTATGCGTGATATTGATTGATTCCAAATTACATATAGCACAATAAATGCCGTTGCCACTCGGTACTAGCTTGTTGTTGCTGTTGTTGTTCTTTGCTGCTGTTATTGTTGCTCGTTGTTGTTGCTTGTTATTGTTGTTATTGTTATCGTTATTGCCTCGAGCTGCACAAAAGAGTTCAATTGATGTTTGCCAATGGGTTGGCTCACTACTGAATAAATCCGGTGCGGATTCGCATACTTGTCCCAAACTGTGGCCCTATCATTGCCTCATGCTCTCTCTCTTTCTCTCTCTTTCTCTTTTCTCTCTTGCTTGCTTTTGTTGCCCTGCAGCTGTTTGCTTGGTTTTGGTTTTGTTCTGTTCATTGTTCTTTGGATTGTTGCGTAAATGTTGTTTTAATCAAGCGGCATTTGAGCTGTTATTGTGGTTGTTGGCTTCTTCTTAATGTATCCTGTACACACACACACAACCAAACTAACAAAATGGGTATATTAGGCAGACGTGTTTGAGCTACAAAACGTTTTGCACACCAAACTTTTCAATGGGCGAACCATTTGATCCATTTAAAAGCAATCGAAATCTTTGCAAGTTCTGCAAAACAAAACATTAATATAATTCAGTTACTGTTAATGAAACAAAAGGCGGGGCATAGAACAACAGGATGTGGCAGGATGTGACTTAAGAGCAATATAATTTAGGTAATTTAATTTATATTATATTATGAATAAAGTCAACTTCAAAGTGGAATGGAAACTTAACTTATGTAAAAGTTAAACTTAAGGAGAGAACTAAGTTATCTAAGTTATCTATACATTTCATTAACAATATCTCCAACCTGCCACACACTTGCAAATTTGATTTACAGGGTATTTTACTAAATTGTACAGCTGGTCATTCAATTGATTGCTCACACATTGCAAGTAGATTAAATGCCAACGGACAGTTTGTGGCCAAGTGTGTGTAATTAGCCATTGGCTGCGTTCTGAGTGCAACAATGAAATGGAAAACTATTGCTACAGTTATACCGTTACTCGCCCGAATTCAAGGTCAATTTAATGGCTGTTCAATGGCTGCCGCAGACAGCACTTAAGTCGCCCACTTTGATGGCCCGTTGGGACAGACAGACAGACAGCCTGTGTTTTGTTATTATTCAGCATAAATGCTTCTTCTTCTGGCCAAAGCGCTGTAGCGACAATGGTTATGGTAATACGAAATGGAAATACAAATGAAAATTGAAGTAGAAATAGAAATACAAACAGAAAATTGCAATGAAAAACTACCAAAAATTTTCGTTTTTTTGGTCAACTTTTATTATCAACTCTGTTGTTGCGGCAGCTATGCGGAAATATTTGCCAACTAGCAGTTTCTGGACATGCAAATTGCGAAACTGGCTAATTCAATGCAAACGCATCGGAGTGCAATGCAAAACTTGAGATGCGATAACAATTTGTTGTTTGTTAAATGCGACAAATTGTGAATTGTGGCCAATCGCGTTTGTTTATCTCTGCGTATCTTTTTTATTGTCTTTTGCCAGATATAAAAATATAAAGCTGAACCGTTTGCGTGCACATTCATTTAATAGATATCTTTTTTTAAAGCTGAACATTTAAATAATTTAAATGGTATTTTTTGCATAATTTATGCGGTCTTAAATCAGGCTATGAAGGTATTACAATTTTCCTATCGACCCGAACAACGGGACACGTACGAACTAAAAATATGAGACTCCTTCCTAGCCAGGACATTTAAATAATTGTCACATGGAAAGAGCTGTCATATATATATATATATATATATAAATATATATTTACGTATATATATGGGTCTGTTCTAATTTCAGTTCATGTCATGCTGATTTGGGGCGGGTTCAGTTCAGTTGTGTTCCGTTCTGTTCTATTCTGTCTTGGTTCTGGTTTCTATTCTATTAGCAAATGTTACGAAAGCGCTGCAAATGAACAACTGTACAAATGTGGGCGTTTGTCGAGTTAAAAATAAACAAATTGAAATTGCACGACTAGCAGATGCTCTGTACTTTGAATTATTGAAAAGAGGTTGAATAAAATGCAAAGAAATCTAATTTATATATTTTACTAGTAATATAAATAATATAATAATCATAAATTATTGATATATTATATTTTTTAAAACGCCAGCACATCATACCCGCTTTTAATACCAAATGACTGCAGGGTACAAAAAAATAGGAGGCAGTCAGTCAGAGAGACAGATTTACATGAGGCAGCTGGCAGCAGGCTAGGCAATAACCGCCGGCAGGACAACTGCCAGCCTTAAGTCACGAGCCTCTGACTGATGCCCCCTCCCCCCATCCCTCTCGGTTCACACCCCGCTGCTGGCAACAACACACCCAAATGGCCATCTCTGCTTACCAAATTGCGCTTCATTTATTTATAATAATTACAACAGTGAAAAGTTTGAACAGTCATTTGGCTGAAACCAGCGCAGCTGACTACAACAGGGCCTATGGGAGCCGAGGTTAGGTCAGTGGGGGAGGCGTGGCAATCGGCGAAGTTAGCCACTCAAATATGCAGGCTAATAGCGGGCACTTTCGCATGAAATCGCAACTATTATTTGTCAGCAATCAGTGCCAAAGAAAGAAACGTCCAATTTAGTTTGCTCTTTTGAATAATTGCTGGACATTGCTCAATTCCAGCCCAACTTGGCTTTTTTACGCTTGCAACAACAGAAATAACAAGCGAACTTATAAATTTTTAATACGCATACGCCCCGTGCCACAGCCAAAAACAAAAACAACAACAGCTGCAACAATTTCACGTTCTTGTTTTTTTTATTTACACATTTCGCATTTCGCGCATTTCAATCGTGTAAACTGTATGTTTTAATTTGTTTATTATTTTTGCGTCAATTATTTAACAACAACAAAAAGGCGAATGACGAGATTTGTGGAAACAGTTGGCCGGGCAGAAAGCGTAGCGCGCTCAATAAAAAATTCAATTAAATTTTCAAAATTATATTTACAAAAAAAAGTGGCGGCATAATTAAACTGCCAAACAAAAGCAAAATCAATTTTTAAGCCCGTGTTTGTGTTCATCATTTCAGCTCACTTAATTAAAGGCAAATCGTGTAAAAAAAAATACCAAAAAATACATTTTGTATAATGTGTGTGTACACATTTATAATTATAAATGTGCATTCATATTTTGGGGCTTTTTCATGCCCGTAATCCGTTAAGGGTACACGGAGCATTTTTAATTAATGCGTGCTTTGTTTTAATTTAAAGTTTGTTTGATTAACATTAATCATACAATATTTTTCCATAAAATGATTTAACTTGATTTTTAATGCAGCAGTTTTAGGTAAAAATAAGGTTTCCTTCATTGTATCCAACAAAAATTAAAAAAAGATAAGTCTTATATTTAGCTTCACTAATGTGATGTGCATCCGATTAATCAATAAGTCAAAAGCGTATCATCAGCATTTGTATTGAGCTGCATCGAGAGTGTAATTAATCCACGTGGGGAGAGCTTTTCGCTTGCCGCTTTCATTCGTTTGCCTGCTTTAATTGCCGTTTCGAATTCAATTGGGCGACCTTGAGGCTGGGGTATTTTAATGCGCTTTCCTGCCGCCAAATAAACAAGAGCTGACCTGGCACCGTTCACGTGTAACCAACAACAGCCTACTCCGCCCCCTTTTTCCCCTTTAACCCTGAGTTGCTGCGCTTTAATTACTCTTGCGTAAAATTGCTTCAACTGGCAACTTTGTGGAGTGTTAAGCGTTTGGCACGAAATCGTCAGGCGGCTGACCCCAAAGCACAAAAAAAAGACCAGAAAACAAATATGGAAAAAAAAGGGAGAAAAAAGCTGCAGGCAAAGAAAGAAACGTCAATGAAAAACGCCGACACAAGCCTGAATTGCGACGTGTCCTGGTCCCAAATACAAATACAAATGCGAACCCAAACCCCGAAACCGAAACCATCGAACAAACCACAGCCGCAGCCACAGTTTGCCAGCCCTTGCCCACCTTCTGCCAATGCGCCGGACGGACAACAGCAAAACCGTCGAGCAGTTGAATGCGAGCAGCTTCGCGTGAGTGACGACTTGAGCCCCAAACAAGTAGGCGCACGGATCCGAAAGCCAAAACCCGTGCAACACACATGAGTGTGCAAAACTTTTGCACAGCAAAAGCCACTCACAGCTGAAACCACTTGGAACAAGTACGGGATGAGTTGAAGAAAGGGGATGGGGCGGAACGCATCGCAAATTCCACTAATGTGTATAAGACCCACAAAGCAACTGAACTGTAGCCACTTGTCGCAATGCCGAAGAAGTTGCGGCGATGCAGCGGCATCGGCAACGATAACAGATCGTTGATTCCATGCAAATGCATTCAACTTTAATTTGAAGACAGCGCCCTCTAGGGCACATTGAAGAGGGAAACTGGTCACACCTGCAACAGCATTTAGCTCGCTTCCTGGCCAGCTGTTCGATTGATAATCGCCCGCCGTTTCTTCATTCTCCCTTGCTCATAAAACACACTTCCGCAGTGCATATCCGGTTTGTAATCGATTGCAAAATACGCAGCAAGGACGTGACAGCGGCGGACCAGAACATCAGCAGCATGTGGAAAAATGCGGAACAACGAATGTGGAATACCCTTGCATATAAATATATTGCATAAATTGCTCTACAATTGAAGAAATTTAACAAAAGTGTGAAATTAAAAATCAAAAATCATAAAATATCAAAAAATATGCATTCAACAAGTAAATTTCATATTTTAGTTGGGCTGATTCCAAAATTATACTTAATTAATCTACTAGGAATCGTAGTAAACAATAACAATTGCGACCTATTTTTATTTTTTTATTGTACTCTTTTTAAACACACAAAAAGAACGGAAATGCAAATACTTTGACATTAGGGTATATGCTAAAAGGAAAGCAAAAACCAGAAACGCTAGAAACGACAAAAAAGCGCGCACAGGAAAACTAGAAAAAAATTAGCAATAAACATGCGCGCACGCGACGCCAGCCCTGAGGTGGGCATCGAAAAAACTCTGCTGTTGTCCACTGTCCCATTCCATTCCAAGGGGCTAAACGGCCCGCGGCGAGCTGCTTAAAAGGGCTAAAATCAATAAAATGCTTGTTGCTCAACAGCAACAACAGCAACAACAACAGCAACAATACAATGGGAATGACGACAGCAAACGCCAACGGGGCACTGTGTATGTGCGTCTTTTAATGTACAATTATATTGGTGTTGCCACGCCCCAATCCCCCCTCGAGTACCCGCTATTACCACACTGTGCAACATAAATAGTTGCGTTTTTTTATGCCCTTTCTTTCTTGTGTGGCAGCGAAAATGTTTGAAATTCCTTGGGTAAAGTTTGCCGCTTAACTACCGCCTCCACCTCCGCTGCCGCTGTCCGCTGTCCTCTGGCGGTATGCTTGAGGCGCATTCCATGTTGCATGTTTGAAATGCCGGCGAGTTATTATGACAAAGTTTGTTAATTGGAAAGTATGCACAGCCAAAATTTACTTTTATTTTCAGTCTCAAATAGAGCAACTGGATTCTGTAGTCAAAGTTTAGAGTGGATTTTGGTAAGGGTAAAGGGAAAACTGGGCGATGTTTCAATTGGTTTTTACAGTTGACAGTTGGGGAATTTTTGGGCTGCTTATTGCCAATCAAAAAATTGACTGAATCAATCAAATGGCATAAATCAGAAACGCAGACTGTCGGCTTCAAATTTTGGCCATCTTCTTCGGCTGCTTCATTGTCCGTTCGACCTTATATGAGCCATAAAAGCGCCATAAATTGAGACCTGCAAAATGCCTTGTAAAATGCAATTTCAGTTGCTGCCATTGATCAGCTATCCCCCCCGCACACACACACACCCCTCGCACCACCCACTCGACTTCCTTTCAATATGGGACTGGTGCGCCAGTGTGACCAAAGCCAATTGTGCTGGCTGCAGCTGCTGACATGTCGTGTGTTGAAGTTTCTATTCCTGCTGCAACCTTCGCACACAAAGCCCCCTCTCCCCCTCCTTCACTACTGTGCTATTCTCCTGTCGCATTCATTTTCCATTTGCCAACAACACATGACGACATTTTGTTGTTTGCTCAATGTTTAGCTGCCTTTTGTGTGAGTGTGTGTGTGTGTGTATTGAATGGGTGTGGCTGCCGCCCACTACTCTGCCTTTTTTGTTGTTGTTGTTGTTGTTGTTGTTTGTTGGGTTTTAGTGGCTATTTGACTTGCATTTACCACTGGTTGGCCCACACTCTATCAAGTGCGAGTGATTATGTACACGCAACCGTGCCGTTAACTTAACTGTTGTTGTTATAGATATGCCCCACTTGGAGGCTAAAGGCCTGTCCGCCAAGCCCAATAAAACAGGAGCCAAACACCAGACGGAAATTATGAATAAGAAAGAACAGCAGAATTAGAATAAGAATTAGAATTAGAGAGTGCTTTGAGTACTTAATGTTAAACTTGGACTAATTTCAGGGTTAATGAGTATCTCTGCGTCAGGCATGCCATGTGCGCTTGATAATTACGAAATGACAATGGGGTCTAATTAAAGTGTGTTCAATTGTTCATTTTGAAGATAAGATAAAGTGACTAAAATGCTGCTTTAAAGTTGCTTAAAATGTGCAGCATGCTTTTAGGCGAATTTGAATGCTTATGGTTACAGGGTAGCTGTAAGTCGTGCAGCATACTTTCTATAATGCTTACAGCTAATACAGAAAGGTACAGATAAATTGGTATAGATTTATATACAAACTCTACTGCTTCTAGGGTAACTCTTAGTCGTGCCTGCCCCCAGCCCAGAGCAGTATTAATTGTTATAGCTGTCGTGCTGTGAGGCGCTGACTGCCGCCCCGTGGAGCGCCTGTTGTTGTCACGGCTGTTGACGCTGCCCGTTGCCAATGACAACCAACACTCGCATGACACAACACAACACTCACTACACACACACACACTACTCACACACACACACACTCCGACTGGGTACAAAGTATGCTTTCAATCAGGCACTGAATTGAAAATCCATTAACGAGTACACAGCGAAGCCAGCTGGTCGCAGACTGCAGGGGGGGAGATGGTGGTGCTGGTGGTGCTGGTGGTAAGTGGGTGGTGGTGGTGCTTTTGAGTCACGGCTACGTTCGTTATATTTTCTGCAACAATAAAAACAAATTTGCTGCTACTGCAGCAGCAGCTTGCAAGTCGCATGCAAAATAAATAAATAAATAAAAAATCGCACCACGAAGGATGTAAGTTGCATGCCACACACGTAAATATTTCAGCAGCGAGTGCATTTTTAAGTAAATCACGAACAACATTTACAAAAAAGAGCAAAAGTGTTAAATCAAATATCAAAAAATCCTGCAAACAAGAAGTTGCCCCGAGTCAAAATAGTGCGACAATTTTTTTTTGTTATTGGTCAAACGGAATTGGTAACAAAGTTAACGAAATTAAATTCAATACAAAATAACTAATAAAAAGTAACTGAAATTCGAAAGAGTTCGACGATGCTAACCTGCGTGTGTCGGCCCGTATCGGGTAATCTGCCCAAAATGCCGCCCGCCTCCCTGATGCCCGCCCCAAGGGCATCCCTCGGCAGCAGCAGCAGCAGCAGCGGCAGCGGTAGCGGCGGCAGCGGTTGTCAGAGTCCCACACAAGTGGTGACATCCGAGCCGAAGCTTAACGTAAGTAAACTGCGGACCATGAGCTACACTGAAAGAAATTGGTGCAACACAAATTAAAGAGATTTTTTTTGAAATTTATATTTTATTTAAAATTGATATAAATAAATCGTTTAAAGACATTTTATATTACAATTTGGTGAATTTGTGTTTCGAATTCTAATTTTAATAATAAATATGATTTCTTAAATTGATTAAGTTGCCTTTAGCAAAAGGATTTAACAGATAATATTTATTTCCAATAGTTAATTACAATATTCTGTACTTAAAATAATATTAATAAGTATGTAAAAGTTCCTTTCTTTATATTTTTTTCAATATATATTTTATTTGAAATTTGTTTAAAATTATAGTTTTAATAATTATTTGTAAATAATTAAGATTTTTTTTAAATTGATAAGTTCCTTAAAACTAGTTTATTAACTATATTCTTTACTTAAAATAATATTAACAAGTATTAGTAAATAAGTAAGTTATTTCGAATTACGAACCTATTTGTGTTGTGCAGTGTACGATTAAGTGTCTGTAAATCAGTCGAGGGCAGCGAGCCGCCTGAATTTTACTTTAATCTATTTATGGGAACGTCTCTTTTGTTATTCTCAGCGTTTTTTTTGCTTTTGTTGCTTTTGTCATTTGGTTTTTCCGCTAGGCCCTTAATAAAAAGGTAGCAAATTAGCTTTCATTTTTCACACACATAAACATAACCTGATTTATGGACGCAGACGGGACAAACGATGGCCAACTGGGGGGGGGGGGGGGGGGGGGGGGGGGGGCGTGACCGTGACCAAGACGACGGCGTTGGCAGTGGCAACCAACGACTGGATGTTGACAACTTGACTTGACTCGAGTTGGGAGAGTAACGATTGCAGATAACGTTTATAAATTGTGGAAATTTCATTTTCACATTGACACCCCTCAGAGGGGGGGATGAGAGGGATGAATGACACCTTTGGAGCAGCTTATCCGCAGTTGAATCTCTAACGATCTGTACACACACACACACACATGGACGCACACTTATGTCCATATATATGTTTATATATATGTATGCCAACTATAATCCACTAATCCCCAACACCCACATCCTTCATCCTTCGTTTGCAGGTGCCCAGCAGGCTGACGTCAGCCGAACTGAGGGCGATGGCATTGCGCCAGCAGCAGCAAATCGACAGCCAGCACCAGCTGCTGGCCACAAAGGAGCAACGGCTGCGCTTCCTCAAATCGCAGGAGGTGCGCAGCGCCGTCGCCAGCGCCGAGGGGGAGCGACTGCGTCGACTGCGGGAGCGTGTCGAGGCGCAGGAGTCCAAGCTGCGGCGATTACGCGCGCTGCGGGGTCAAGTGGATCTGCAGAAGACCTACAATGTAACACTGAGTGAGTATAGAGAGGGTGGGGTTGAGTGGGGTGGTAACAAGTGCAGGGCAGCTACAAAGTGAAGATGAGTCCAATTGAGTTAAGCACCGAATGCACACACGCGCTTTGAGCGGAGGGGTGTGAAAGGGGGAGCTGGGACTGCGGGATTAACATGTGTTCAAATCGTGTTGAGTGCGTGTGTGCGGGTGTGTGTCTGTGTGTGTGTGTGTGTGTGTGATTTTAATTTATGTATGTGTGGCACTTTGTTGTCCTTTATGATTGCCTGTGGGTGGCAGCTCTTCAGTCGTTCTGCCAAAGATGTTATCCTTGTTGATGGCCTTGTTATAACTAATACCCATTAAATGTGCGTAAAGTGGGTATATAATATTTATTATAAATTAAAGAAATTTATATATATTATTAAGAACAATATTAATACTAAATTAAATCGTTTATATTTTAAGGATAAGGATTTCTATTGAAAGCAGTTGAATAGGGTATTTGTCTAGTCGTGTTTACTGCATTCTTGTTTTGTTTTTATTGGCATTGGCGATTTATGCCAGGACACATCGACAGCCGTCGACTAGGATGTTATGTTAATGAGGTTTCAGTTGCGCCTTGTTGGGCGATAATTAGTTCAGACAGCAGCCCGAGGAGCGGGCGGGGGGATAGTTCTGCTGCGGCATGTGTGTGACCGAATGTAAACGATTAAAATATGCACGCATAAAGGTATTTATGAAAACGGGATTGTGTTAAAAGTTTCGACAACTTTTGATGAGGGTTGCCAGGCGCAGCAGCTGTTTTGGCAGCGTATTTAAGCGGCGACCCCTTTGAAAATATTTCGTGTTCCGCCGTCTTCACTTAGCCTCAAAGTGCGCTAAGTGCATTAGCAGTGACTAGAGGTCGAAGGTCGTCGAGTCTCTCTCGGAGTTATCGCAACTAATCCGTTTAACTTTTGTGCTTAGGCAATGACTTGGACTCGATTCGGGCGCTGTTCAGCGAAAAGGAGAAGGAGCTCAGTTTGGCGGTGGCCAAGGTGGAGGCGCTCACGCGCCAATTGGAGGAGCTGCGCCGCGACCGACGATGTCCGGTCAATTTGCTGGCCGCAGCGGGTCCGGGCGCTACCCAAGCGCTGCCGCCGCAGGCGTCACGGGAACTGGAGAAGCTGCGACGTGAATTGATGGTAAGCGCAGATTAGGCTTTGTCACTTAAAATTCTATTTTCTTTATATCTATTTCTCTGTCTTTGTCTGTAGTATCGCAATCAGTTGTCCTTGCAGCAGGATGCGCGCTTGCATATGCAACGCGAGGCGCTGCAACAGCGGCAGGCGGAACTGCGCTCGGTGGATCAGCGCATCTACGAATTGCAAACGCGACTGCAGCGCAAAAAGCAGGCAAACACGCATCACCAGCAACAACAGCAGCAACAGCAACAGCAGCAGCAACAGCAGCAGCTGCAACAACAGCAACAACAGCAGCAACAGTTGCTGGCAGCTGCCGTGCAACAACAGCAACAGCAGCAGCAGCAACGTCCGCCTGTCGCGCCCGCCTCCAAGCATGGAGGCGTGGCCGCACTGAAGCAACAGCTGCTGCAGAAGCAGGTGAATCAGCTGGCAGCCGCTGCCGCTGCAGCCGCAGCGGGTCGTGCCGCCGAACGTGCCATCGCCCGTGGCAGCGTCAATGTGGCCGCCGTCGAGCCGTTCATCCACACGCCGCAAAAGTCGACAATCACCTCGACGGCCAGCTACCTGAGCGCGGGCAACATGCTGAAGCATGCGGCGGCAACCGCCAACACAAATCAGCAGAATCAGCTGATACAGGATCTGAGCCACAGCCACGTGAAGCTGGCGCCGGGTCAGAGCTTCTTTCCCGGCAGCAGCAGCAACAGCAACAGCAACAGTGTGGCAACAGCGACAACGGCGCCTGCCAGCAACAGCAGCGAAAGCGACGAATCGAAGCTGGCCAAGAAACTGCTCACAGCTGCGACGCCCGCTTCAAAGGCCAAGTCGGAGGCGGAGCTGCGCAAACAGGCGCAAACAGAGGCGATGGACAGCACCACGCACATCTATGCAGAGGTGGGACCCAAGAAACGCGATCGAGAGGCAGCCGCGGCAGCAGCAGCAGCTGCAGCAGCAGCGGCAGCAGCAGCAGCAGAGGCAACAGCAACAGCAGCGGCAGCAGCAACTAGTTCGCCTGCGGTTAATGCCAGCAAAATACCGAAGAGCATTTCATCGAGCGGCGGCGGCGGCAGCAGTTCCGCCTCGGCGCTAATCAGCAAGCTCAATCAGCAGGCGAGCTCCGCCAAGGAGTCGCCCACGGAGCCGGCCAAGAAGAACGAGATTGCGGTCACCAGCGAGACGCTCTCGGAGCGCAACACGCAGCAACAGCTAACGGTGCACAGCATGCCGCTGGGCGCGATCAGCAAATCGGTGGCCATGGCCGTCTCCAATGTGTCCAGCAGCAGCAGCAGCAACTCGAAGCCGCTTCAGGTGCAGGTGGGCAATCTGGCGGTGCCGCCGCGCAAACCCATCAGCAGCGTGGCGCCCACTTCGTTGAGTGGCGGCGGCGGCGGCGGCAGCGGCAGCGGCGGCAGCGCCATACCCAAAATGATCAACTACAGTCCGAAGGTGAATCGCGTGGCCCCCAATGTGGTGACGCACACGCCGGAGACGCGACCGGCGCTGCCGCCAAAGCCCAGCAAAATGTCGCCCACGGAGCAGCCCAGCGAGCAGCCAACTGCCACGCCCAGCACAGCGGGCAAGGCGCAGGCGCAGGCGCCAGGATCCGCCGCCAGCTTCGGTCTGCAATCGCTGAACATTAACGACAATTTGCCCATCAAGGCGAAGCCGCTAACCATACGCAAGCAGCCAATTTTCGAGCAGCCGCCGCGCTTGAAGGCGACGCCCGTCGCCGGTTTGGCCAAGCCGGGACCGCAGCAGCTGCCGCGCAAGGTGCCGGAGCTGCAGTTGCAGTCGAAGGAGCCGCCGCGTCAACTGCAACTGCAACTGCAAACGGAGTCGCCGCAGCACTCGCCAAACAGCAACTCGCCGAGCGGCTCCAGCGTCGATGAACCGGATCGGATCGGATCGAACAGCCAGCAGCAGCAGCTGCAACAACAACAACAGCAGCAGCAGCAGTTGGAGGCGAGCGGCGGCAGCAGCAGCCTCAAGGAGCGGACAGCGAGCAAACCCAAGTTGGCGCGTCGCGTCAGCTTTGATCCGCTGGCGTTGCTGCTGGACGCCAGCCTCGAGGGGGAACTGGAGCTGGTCAAAAAGACGGCCATGCAGGTGGCCAATCCCAGCGCGGCCAACGACGAGGGCATCACCGCCCTGCACAACGCCATCTGTGCGGGACACATTGACATAGTCAAGTAAGAGATTTCATCGTGTTAAACAAAAACTTCTTCTTCTTATGATCTAATAATCATCTCCTGCTTTCAGATTCCTTGTGCAGTTTGGCTGCGATGTGAATGCCCAGGATTCGGACGGATGGACGCCGTTGCACTGCGCCGCCAGCTGCAACAATCTGAACATGGTCAAGTTTCTCGTCGAGAGCGGCGCCTGTTTGTTCGCCTCGACGCTCTCCGATCACGAGACGCCAGCGGAGAAGTGCGAGGAGGACGAGGAGGGCTTCGATGGCTGCTCCGAGTATTTGTACAGTAAGTAAAAAGAAGAAGAAGAAGCTATGACAATACTTAATCATTTGTACTTTCATATGCTCGACCCTCAATCGAAATAATCAATGTATATGCGATCAGTAATTAATCAATATCTCCTTCTCTCTCCTTATAGGCATTCAGGAGAAATTAGGAATACTGCACAATGGCGACGTTTACGCCGTATTCTCGTACGAGGCGCAGAACAGCGACGAGCTGAGCTTCCACGTGAACGAGCCGCTGATCGTGTTGCGCAAAGGCGACGATGCGGAGAACGAGTGGTGGTGGGCGCGCAACGCCGCCGGCGAGGAGGGCTACGTGCCACGCAACCTGCTGGGGGTGAGTAGCGAAGTTTGCAGCAGCAGCAGCAGCTAATCAATTATCGCTCTCTCTCTCTGTCTCTATCTCTTTCGCTCGTGCAGCTATATCCACGCGTGCCGCCGCAGTCGCCGCATTTTGGTGATTAGCAGTTAATACGTTTTACCATACTGAAGCGCAAGGCCGGCCGACTTGTGCAGAAGCGCTATATATCCAAGTATATCTGAGCAGATTCCAAGCACGTGCCTCCAACTCCACCTCCCCCCTGGGACCAAGCTGGGTGGTGCCACTTAGTTATGAGCTGGCATTATTTATGACAGACTCATGCTTTATTCTTTCCTGTTTACGTTTTTTTGTTGTTTGAAAAAGCCACATGAAGGAAACCAAGGGCACACACACACAAACACACACACACACACACATGCTATATGGCGCCACCATATGACGAGTCGTGTGTGTGTGTGTGTAATTTGCAAGCCTGCAAATGTGTGTGTCCATCATCGAATGTGCAGCATTCTCTGCCACAGCAGCTATTTATTATTGAGGTGGAGCCGCAATTAGGCAGGAGTCGGTTCGTCCAGTTCGGCCAGTTCGTCCTGTTCACGTACAATAAATTGGATTTGACGTAAGCCCCTCTTAGATTAAGGCCCAGACTTATAACTTAAGCAATACATGCAACACACACAGACACACACACACACTTCCGTAATCCTTTCGCCGCCCAACAACTCGCCACAAATTGCTTTCAACTTTGTGCATAAAATATAAAATATGAAAATTTGCAAAATTTACAAAATTCACAAATTCAAATTGCAAATTGAAATTGAAAACTTAAATCATTTTCACTGCATTTGCTGCACTTTGTGGCTGGAAAACGAGTTTGTTAATTGCCAGCAGCAAATTTTATCCCAAAAACTATCTTTATGATAAATTGCATTATTTTACACACAAAACGAAAAGACAACAACAAATCGCATGTGATTTTTGTATTGTATAAAGCGAAGAAAAACATTATTTAAATATCTCGTTAATATTGCCTAATGTACAGTACTTACTATCTATAACTAAAACAAGCTGCTTCGTTATCAAATTACACCTCTTAATGCATTAAAATTTACGAAATTTAGTTTATAAATATACTTAATATACAATAATAATGTATATGTAATTGCCTAATGCCTACCGCCTACTTTTAGCATTAACAAAACAAAAGAAATAAAAGCAAAATAAAAAATAATAATAAAAATACAAATCAAACACACAATAAATTACATTCGAAATGCAACACAATTGTTTCAATTGACAGTTTTTTATTCACTTTTTGTGTGTTTTCTTTTATGAATAAGAAAATAAATAAATAAAAATTGTAATTATTTTAATTTTCATTCGCCATCACAAATTGATTATGAATGGCTATAAAAGTAGCTTTAGCCAAAAAAAAAACCGTTAAAATATTCTATCTATCAACAATAACCGACTGCTGAGGTATAATCATATGTGGCTAACCAAAGCTTTAATTAACAAATAACATATCTGGCTTTAAGCAAAAAAATGCGTGCGTGCTTAGAAAAGTTATTTTTAACCTGTTTTCGTCGACTCATCGTGGCTAAGCAGCCCAATGGGAATAATTCTGTTAAAGAACAGTCTATTTCCAGGGTATAACCTGTGGTTACGATCTACTAGAAACGTATAAAATTATATATTTTTCCTAGAATTTCAGCTTATCGGTTTTATATAGACAAACAAAAAGACGTCAAATCAAATTAGTTCCTTATACATATCATTATTTTGTGAAATATATACTCAATATTATTGAAACATTTTTACAGGGTATACGTCGTGTCTAAGAGACATTTGTTTAGACTTTTAACTGCGCACTTTCCGCGAACAGTCGGGTTAAAATTCATTTGTTTGCTGTATTGAGTTTAATTGAATATTTAACTGATTAAAAGTGACAGTGAGAAACGCTATTGAAATAAATTGATAGGCAAAAGCACAACTCAGATACAACTCGGATGCATCGGCATTCACAATACTGTTAATATGAACGCGATGAATCGTTTTTACTTGTTTTACCCAAACAAACCCTTTTATTTGTATATGTGTATATATGTATATATACGTACAGATCTATATAAATTGACAGAGAGTATTTGCTAATGCAAATAGTTGCTGTCAAACAGTAAACATAGTATATTTATTTGTTCGCGTTTATTACACGTGCGCGTCAATTATAAAGTTCAATATAAATTAATAACCTGTAATTACTGTAAAAAAATATGAAATATTAACACTGTGACAAGCTGATAAGAATTCACAAACCCCAATAAAATAATTGTATTAAAAGAGTAGATTTATAAGCAGGTTACTTGAAATGAAACAAAAGAAGTCCTGTTCTACATTCTCCAGGTAACCTAAATCAAATACAATAAATATGTTCTATAAGAAATCAACCAGATGAAATTATTCTCTCAAACGAGTCGTATTTTATGCTTCACATTTTTGAACCAACCTATTAGCATATGAAGCCAGTTCGCCGTTAAAGAGATACAGCAACTATATGATAACTTGGATATCTACATAAACCAAACAAACAAAAAACAACAAAAATTCATTATCGATTAGTTGCCCAAAATCTGCATTAGTTATATATATGCAGGCGTCGATTGTGGCAGCGCCTCAGTCGTCGGTGAACCGCTGCTTGGGACGGTCGATCGAGAATCGGGCAAGTGTATCTGGCTCAATGTTAACTGAAAGTGGTGTGTTTGCATTTACACAAATTCAAGATCAATTAAATTTAATTAAGCAAAATTAACTATCGAAGTTTAATTTTTTAATTTATAAATTTTTTTATTTGTTTTTAACAAACAAATTTACTTTAACATTTCTCTAATTTCTCTTTATGTGAGTTCGATCGAAGTATCTTTTTTGAGTGAGCGCGAATTTATATGAATTGGAAGAGTTTGAGCAAATTCTCTTAATTTCTTTCTCTCTTATTCAAAAATTGTTGTTATTATTCAAAGTGTGAGCGCGACTGCCATTAGTATCTTAATTGGCGTCAATTTAGACAACTTTATTATCGCTACACAACAGTTATATATTATGTGAGAGTACTTCCAATTGCCAAATAAGAAAGCATCTGTTTTGAGGATTCCCGCAATGAAGCTGCACGCGTGGAGATTTTTTCTGCTCTGCTGTGCGCTGGCCGCGCTGCCTCAGGTGAGGCCAGCTAAAATACTAGCGGTGTATGCGTTCCCAGGTAAGCAGGCTTTACTGTACAGCTAATTTGTTGATATATCGTTGAATTGATTCAGGCAAGAGCCACTTTATGATGCACACGGCACTAATAAGGGAACTGGTCGAGAATGGACACCAGGTGACAATGATTACGGCCTTCTCGCTGGAAGCCCAGAAGCTGGGCAGCAACTACACGGAGCTGCTGATAGAACCCGTCTACGATTTCTGGCATGATGGTGAGCGATAAATAATACTCTGTTAGTTTCAACTCACTAATTTTTTTGTTGTTGCCACAGTGAAGCTCAACTTTGGCGTACAGCATCTGTTCGATCTGACGCGCATGAAAAACTACGATTTCCTCCAAATGCTCGAGATAATCGGACTGAAGACCACGGAGCACGCTCTGAAGCAGCCGAAGGTGCAGGAACTGATTCACGCCAAACGGACGGAGGGCGTTTTTGATCTGCTGCTCGCCGAGCAGTTCTATCAGGAAGCCTTCCTGGCGCTGGCCGTTAAGTATAGGATACCCGTTATTACGAGCAGCACGCTGGACTATGAGAATCACATGAGCCAAATGATGGGTCTGATATCACCGTGGTCCTTTGTGCCGCACGGCTTTATGCCCTACACGGATCGCATGTCCTTCCTGGAACGGGTGCACAACAGCTATGTCTCACTGTACGAGGACTTGCATCGGCTGTTCAACTACTTTCCCAAAATGGACGCCATCACCAGACAGTACTTTGGCCAGGTCTTGGGTGAGACACTTGAATCAATCCGAATCGGATTCCCCTCACATTCGTTTCCCACGCAGATGCGGTGCCCAAAGTGAAGCAGATGGAGAGGCAAATCTCGGTGATGCTGATTAACAGTCACGCACCGCTGACAACGTCACGTCCCACTGTGGATGCGATGGTGCCGGTGGGCGGTATGCATATCTATCCGCCCAAGCCGCTGCCCGCCGACATGCAAAGCTTCCTCGATGCGGCAACAGATGGCGCCATCTTCTTCAGTCTGGGCAAGTGTTGAATTGAAGTTGAATTGAAAGTTTTGCCGCAATCATGCGCCAATTTTGCCACAATTTCAGGCAGCAATGTGCAGAGCAAGGAGATGCCACAGCACATGCTGCAGCTATTCCTTAAAGTCTTTGGCTCGATGAAGCAGCGCGTGCTGTGGAAGTTCGAGGACGAGTCGATTGATCAGCTGCCACCCAATGTGATGACACGCAAGTGGCTGCCACAGGCGGACATTTTGGCGCATCCGAACGTGAAGGTGTTCATCACACACGGCGGCCTCTTTGGCACACAGGAGGGCGTCCACTATGCCGTGCCCATGCTGGGCATGCCTTTCTACTGTGACCAGGTGAGCTTACACACGAATCGATTGATCAACAAGAAATGAGACACTCTCTTTCTCTCTCTCTTTCTCAGCATCTCAACATGAACAAGGCTGTGCTGGGTGGCTATGCGATCAGCCTGCACTTCCAGTCGATTACCGAGGAGCTGCTGCGGCATTCGCTGCTGCAGCTCATCCACAATGCCAGCTACGCGGAGAACGTGCAGCGCGTCTCGCGCATCTTTCGGGATCGGCCGCTGGCGCCGCGCAAAAGCGCCCTCTATTGGGTGGAGTATGTGATACGACACAAGGGCGCGCCGCATATGCGCTCCGCCGGACGGGATCTCAGCTGGTATCAGTTCTACCTGCTCGATGTGATTGCATTTGTGATAGCCATTGGCATAGCCCTGCTCCTCCTGCTGCTCCTCGCCATCCGTCTCCTTTGGGGCAGCGGACGCAAGCTGCGGAAAACCAAAAGGCAGTAGATGATCAATTATATAACAAATATAGTTAATGCTAATTGTAATAGTTGTCAAATAAAAATAGATGCTATTCTGTTGTTATGTGATCAGTTTTTCTGATTTCCAGCACATCTGCGATTATAATGCAGTTCGCACATTTGAAAAACTGTCGACTCATCGGCAAATACCCTGTAATCAGTAATAAAAGCAAGATAATAAACTTAGGAGTATTTACCAAAGTCTGTAATGTATTTGATATGAAACACGTACTTGATCGTATCATACCCTGTAATCTTTTAATAAGTAACGCTACGAAAATGCTCGAAGGTTTCATTATTAAATGATTAACGAATCATAAAATACCCTGTATTAAATTAGTTTTGAGTACCCGCTAGTACTTGTAGGATTTGATAATAATAGTCAATTTGCCGCTGTGTACTCTCATACACCCTTTAATATATTCTAGCATTCATATCTTATCAAATCAATTTTTATTCATTCATTACACATTTATGTTGTGGAGCATACCCAACCAACTTGAACGTCTGCAGGGTATGCGATATAAATAAAAAGCACGCACGTAGAATTTCACAATGCGCTCGTCGCCAATTTGTTCGCTCAAGTCGAAGTAAATAAGTTTTTTTGGTAGACGCGCCGATCAGTCGTCGGCAGATCGCTGCGTGGATCGGTCGAGAACCGCGAATGTTCATCAATATGGTGAGTACATTAATTTAACATATGTGTGCATAAAGAAAATTAATCAAAGTGAATTATATGAAAAGGGGTGCCGAAAACTTTCCGACCAAAAATACGTAATTTACTCAAGATTCGTTTTGTGAAATCATGACACAAAGGTAACAGTTAGTTTATCGGACATCGAAAGGTGAAACCGGTTTTTGAGCATAATGAGAAACAAGCATAAAAAGATAAGCACTTGCGCTTCTTCTTTCTTCAGTTAAAACGTTTTTAATCGTTTAAAATTCGCGTCTCTTTCACGCAAACGTTTACAAAATGTTAAAGCTACAAAAAAAATATGAAAACATGCTCAAATATGTATATATATATATATATATTTACACTTTCAACTCCATCTATTAGCTGTTAAGACGTCACGTAAAAAAGCTATTAGCAAACTACATTCAAATCAATTGATACCTTTATCAGCACGTAGTCGACAAAGAAAATGCTTCAAGCTGTTCGTAATCATAGAAAAGATAAGACACAAAAACAAAAAGAATTTGGTAGCGATTGAAACAGTTTACATTGAGATTATGCATTTAAGTGGGCGTAGATCAATAATTTCAACTTTCCACTTGACCAACAGCAACCGAAGAGCGCCTTCAAATTACTGCTGCTGGGCCTTGTGGCGCTGCAGCATTTGGAGATTGGAGCTGGATCCCGCATATTGGCAGCCTTTTTCTTTCCCGGTAAAAGTCACTTTATGATGACAGACTCCATTATCAGGGAGCTGGTGCACCGTGGACATGAGGTGACCTACATCACACCATTCTCCTTGGCTAAGGAGAACTTAGGATCGAATTACACAGAAATCCTAATTCCACAATTCAACATTTGGGGCTCAGGTAAGTCAGTTCGTAGAAGAAACTGCAGTTTCAACAATTCCTAATCACTTTTTATGATCATCACTCGCAGTTCTCGGTGTTGTCAAGGCCAAGACAGCACTGGAAATGACGGATCTGAGTACGACGACATTCCTCAGGATGGCATACATCATGGGCTTGGGTAGCACGAACTTTGCGTTCGAGCAGCAGCAAGTCCTTGATTTGATCAATGCCAAGGACAAAGCGGGCAAATATGATCTGCTGTTGGCCGAGCAGTTCTTCAATGAGGGCGCCCTCTTCCTGGGCCATCTCTACCAAATACCAATCATCACCATCACAACCTTCGGCTTCTCCAACTACCTCAGCTCCTTGACGGGCATTGTCAATCCCTGGTCCTATGTGGCGCACGGATGGAAGCCCTACACAGATCGAATGACGCTCATGGAACGTATTGACAGTGTTTACAGCTGTCTAGTAGAGGACTTGATGCGTCAATTTTGGTACTATCCTGCCCAGGATGAGATATTGAAGAAACACTTTTCAAAACAGTTCAAGGAGCTGCCAACCATCAAGCAACTGGAACGCAATATCTCAGCCATCCTGCTGAACTCTTATATGCCCCTAGAGGCACCCAGGCCCGTTTCGTTCAATATGATTCCCGTGGGTGGACTCCACATAAAGCCAGCGAAGCCTCTGCCCCCAAACATTCAAAAGTTCCTTGACGAAGCGAAACATGGAGCCATCTACTTCAGTCTGGGTAAGTAGAACCAGCTTTTCATTAAGCTTAAACTTACCAATCACATATTCTCATAGGCTCCCAAGTGCGCAGCGCTGATTTGCCGCCCGAAAAGCTCAAGATATTCCTCAATGTCTTCAAGAGTTTAAAGCAGCGCATCCTGTGGAAGTTCGAGGACGACAAACTGCCGAATCTGCCATCTAATGTGATGGTCCAGAAGTGGATGCCCCAAAACGATATTCTGGCCCAACCCAATGTGAAGGTTTTCATCTCTCACGGCGGTCTCTTTGGCACTCAGGAAGCGGTATACCACGGAGTGCCCGTTCTCGGAATGCCCGTCTACGCTGATCAGTATCTGAACATCAAAAAGGGCAAAGCGGCCGGTTTTGCTCTAGGCGTGGATTACCGCACTGTCACGGAGGAGGAGCTCCGCTCGTCCCTCACTGAACTGCTGGAGAATCCCAAGTACAGGGATAACATGAAACTCGCCTCACACATATTCCGTGATAGGCCGCTGAATGCGATGGATACGGCCATGTTCTGGATCGATTATGTTATTGCGCATCGTGGAGCACCACACATGGTGTCAGAGGGTCTGAATCTGCCCTGGTATCAGTTCTACCTCGTGGACATTATTGGGCTTGTCCTCGTAATTGCTCTATTGCCCATTTTGGCGCTCTTCTTCATTTGTCGGAGCGTTAACTCAGCTAAGAAGCCCAAAGCAAAGGCTAAACGAAACTAAAAAAGATTTTCATTGATACCTTAAAAATGTTTATTGATAATCAAAAATGTGCTATGATTATGTTAATTAGTTGCAATAAATTGTAAATTTTTTATATCAACCATTAAATAGAATTACTCCTTTTTCAAAGACTTCAAAAGCAGGAAAGTACAAACAAAAAAATATGTTGAAATATTCGATACACTTTATTAATTAAGGCACAAGATTTTTTTATTTCCAATTCAAAATTATTTTTTAGCAGTGCATACTTTTAGGCTGCCAAAAAAAAACAGACTCGATTTGTGAAATTGAAATAAATATTGTGGACATATATACGCTGATCTCGGAGTGAAACGTCACATTTAACTCGTGCCAAAAATTCAGAATTTAGACTCGTCGGCACTATCAATTGGCATTCAAAAATATCCATTCTAAATTTTGACCAAATTCGACAAGAATGCCAAGGGGTAACATCACAATTTTTGTCAAAATCGCGAAAATTTTAAAGCTCAAATATTTTAATGGATATCGATTCTATAGACTTCTACGATTCGAAAGAGGTATATCTTTCCGAAATCGGACCACATATGGCCGAGATATGATCATTTAAAACGCCTAAAGAAGGTGAAATCCGCATCTAAATTTTCACAAAAATCACAAGGGGTAACATCACAATTTTTGTCAAAATCTCGAAAATTTTAAAGCTCAAATATTTTAATGCAGATCGATTCTACAGACTTCTACGATTCGAAAGAGGTATATCTTTCCCAAATCGGAGCACATTTGGCCGAGATATGATCATTTAAAAGGCTACAAGAAGGAAAAATCCGCATCTAAATTTTCACAAAAATCACAAGGGGTAACATCACATTTTTTGTCAAAATCTCGAAAATTTTAAAGCTCAAATATTTTAATGCAGTTCGATTCTATAGACTTCTACGATTCGAAAGAGGTATATCTTTCCGAAATCGGACCACATTTGGCCGAGATATGAACGTTTAAAAGGCTATAAGAAGGAAAAATCCGCATCTAAATTTTCACAAAAATCACAAGGGGTAACATCACAATTTTTGTCAAAATCGCGAAAATTTTAAAGCTCAAATATTTTAATGCAGATCGATTCTACAGACTTCTACGATTCGAAAGAGGTATATCTTTCCCAAATCGGAGCACATTTGGCCGAGATATGATCATTTAAAAGGCTACAAGAAGGAAAAATCCGCATCTAAATTTTCACAAAAATCACAAGGGGTAACATCACAATTTTTGTCAAAATCTCCATTTTAAAGCTCAAATATTTTAATGCAGATCGATTCTACAGACTTCTACGATTCGAAAGAGGTATATCTTTCCCAAATCGGAGCACATTTGGCCGAGATATGATCATTTAAAAGGCTACAAGAAGGAAAAATCCGCATCTAAATTTTCACAAAAATCACAAGGGGTAACATCACATTTTTTGTCAAAATCTCGAAAATTTTAAAGCTCAAATATTTTAATGCAGTTCGATTCTATAGACTTCTACGATTCGAAAGAGGTATATCTTTCCGAAATCGGACCACATTTGGCCGAGATATGAACGTTTAAAAGGCTATAAGAAGGAAAAATCCGCATCTAAATTTTCACAAAAATCACAAGGGGTAACATCACATTTTTTGTCAAAATCTCGAAAATTTTAAAGCTCAAATATTTTAATGCAGTTCGATTCTATAGACTTCTACGATTCGAAAGAGGTATATCTTTCCGAAATCGGACCACATTTGGCCGAGATATGAACGTTTAAAAGGCTATAAGAAGGAAAAATCCGCATCTAAATTTTCACAAAAATCACAAGGGGTAACATCACAATTTTGTCAAAATCGCGAAAATTTTAAAGCTCAAATATTTTAATGGATATTGATTCTACAGACTTCTACGATTCGAAAGAGGTATATCTTTCCCAAATCGGAGCACATTTGGCCGAGATATGATCATTTAAAAGGCTACAAGAAGAAAAATCCGCATCTAAATTTTCACAAAAATCACAAGGGGTAACATCACAATTTTTGTCAAAATCTTCTCCTGAAGACATTTTAAAGCTCAAATATTTTAATGCAGATCGATTCTACAGACTTCTACGATTCGAAAGAGGTATATCTTTCCCAAATCGGAGCACATTTGGCCGAGATATGATCATTTAAAAGGCTACAAGAAGGAAAAATCCGCATCTAAATTTTCACAAAAATCACAAGGGGTAACATCACATTTTTTGTCAAAATCTCGAAAATTTTAAAGCTCAAATATTTTAATGCAGTTCGATTCTATAGACTTCTACGATTCGAAAGAGGTATATCTTTCCGAAATCGGACCACATTTGGCCGAGATATAAACGTTTAAAAGGCTATAAGAAGGAAAAATCCGCATCTAAATTTTCACAAAAATCACAAGGGGTAACATCACATTTTTTGTCAAAATCTCGAAAATTTTAAAGCTCAAATATTTTAATGCAGTTCGATTCTATAGACTTCTACGATTCGAAAGAGGTATATCTTTCCAAAATCGGACCACATTTGGCCGAGATATGAACGTTTAAAAGGCTATAAGAAGGAAAAATCCGCATCTAAATTTTCACAAAAATCACAAGGGGTAACATCACATTTTTTGTCAAAATCTCGAAAATTTTAAAGCTCAAATATTTTAATGCAGTTCGATTCTATAGACTTCTACGATTCGATAGAGGTATATCTTTTCGAAATCGGACCACATATGGCCGAGATATGATCATTTAAAACGCCTAAAGAAGGTAAAATCCGCATCTAAATTTTCACAAAAATCACAAGGGGTAACATCACATTTTTTGTCAAAATCTCGAAAATTTTAAAGCTCAAATATTTTAATGCAGTTCGATTCTATAGACTTCTATGATTCCAAAGAGGCATATCTTTTCGAAATCGGACCACATATGGGCGAGATATGATCATTTAAAACGCTTAAAGAAGGTAAAATCCGCATCTGAATTTTCACAAAAATCACAAGGTAACATCACAATTTTGTAATATTCAAAAAAATACATATGTGAGCTTTTCTTATGTAAAAAATTGCCATTTCATGTTTTTGTTTTGTATATTTTCAGATTCGCAAAGTGTCTGCCAACGCAAAGTGCGAGCAACAACATTGAAGTGCCGACGAAAAATGTTAGTAAGTATGCAAATATTTAAGCAAAACCTAAAAACAATTTTATAAAATTCGTGGATTTCAGGTGTTCGTGTTGAATTTAAGTTATTTATAAATGTATCAACGACTTTTAGGTTTATTTATATAATACAGTATAAGAACAATATATTTTAGTATTGCAATAAGCTTGTTTGAAGTGAAAATAATATAATAAAAATATGGTGTAAGAGCAATACGAATATAAAATAAATATAAGAACATTAAAAGGATGTAAAAAGAAATTTAATAAATATATTTTAAAAAAATACACAAATTCTCTTTTATTGCTGTTAGGAGAAACTTTCTGGGCAATTTTTGTGTAGTTGGTTGGCAAATTCTCTTAAAAATCGAGCTGAAACACCAGGCGAACATAATCGTCAGAAGGTGGACAGAAAAATTTAAAAATGTGCAAAATTTCATTGCATACTTCTAAGGTAACATTTTTGGGCCGCCGATGTGCAAGATTCTTAATGCAAAATCGAGCTGAAACACCAGGCGAACATAATCGTCAGAAGGTGGACAGAAAAAATTAAAAGTGTGCAAAATTTCATTGCATACTTCTAAGGTAACATTTTTGGGCCGCCGATGTGCAAGATTCTTAATGCAAAATCGAGCTGAAACACCAGGCGAACATAATCGTCAAAAGGTGGACAGAAAAATTTAAAAATGTGCAAAATTTCATTGCATACTTCTAAGGTAACATTTTTGGGCCGCCGATGTGCAAGATTCTTAATGCAAAATCGAGCTGAAACACTAGGCGAACATAATCGTCAGAAGGTGGACAAAAAAATTTAAAAGTGTGCAAAATTTCATTGCATACTTCTAAGGTAACATTTTTGGCCGCCGATGGCAAGATTTCTAGTAAAAATTCAGACTCAGACAATACAGACTTACCCTGGACGGTAGATTTGGACAAGGTGAAAATGTGTCAGACTCAGACGAACTACAGATTTCTTGAGACCGTTTTTGCGAAATTCTGATGCAACTCTTAGGCAGCAGATATATCTGGTATAGGGACAGGTGTGAAAGGTATCTGGAATCAAAGTCTGAAAATGATGTCCATAAATATTCTGACTGTATTCTTGCGATTTTGCAAGTGATGTTACCTCTGTGATTTTTGTGAAAATTTGAGCAGGATTTTACCTCTTGGTTTTAAATGATCATATCTCGGCATATGTGGTCGATTTCGAAAGATATCCTCTATGAATCGTAGAAGTCTAAGAATCGATGTCCATTAGAATATTTGGACTTGGACATTTTCGCGATTTTGACAAAATTTGTGATGTTACCCCTTGTGATTTTTGTGAAAATTTAGATGCGGATTTTCCTTCTTTAGCGTTTTAAATGATCATATCTCGGCATATGTGTCCGATTTCGAAAGATATACTTTTCGAATCGTAGAAGTCTTAGAATCGATCCATTAAAATATTTGAACTTATTGTAGTCCGATTTCGGAAAGATATACCTCTTGAATCGTAGAAGTCTATAGAATCGACCATTAAAATATTTGAACTTTAAAATTTTCGCGATTTTGACAAAAATTGTGATGTTACCCCTTGTGATTTTTGTGAAAATTTAGATGCGGATTTTTCCTTCTTTTAGCGTTTTAAATGATCATATCTCGGTCATATGTGGTCCGATTTCGAAAAGATATACCTCTTTCGAATCGTAGAAGTCTGTAGAATCGATCTGCATTAAAATATTTGAACTTTAAAATTTTCGCGATTTTGACAAAAATTGTGATGTTACCCCTTGTGATTTTTGTGAAAATTTAGATGCGGATTTTTCCTTCTTATAGCCTTTTAAATGATCATATCTCGGCCAAATGTGGTCCGATTTCGGAAAGATATACCTCTTTGGAATCGTAGAAGTCTGTAGAATCGATCTGCATTAAAATATTTGAACTTTAAAATTTTCGCGATTTTGACAAAAATTGTGATGTTACCCCTTGTGATTTTTGTGAAAATTTAGATGCGGATTTTTCCTTCTTTTAGCGTTTTAAATGATCAATCTGGCCATATGTGGTCCGATTTCGGAAAGATATACCTCTTGGAATCGTAGAAGTCTGTAGAATCGATCTGCATTAAAATATTTGAACTTTAAAATTTTCGCGATTTTGACAAAAATTGTGATGTTACCCCTTGTGATTTTTGTGAAAATTTAGATGCGGATTTTTCCTTCTTTTAGCGTTTTAAATGATCATATCTCGGCCATATGTGGTCCGATTTCGAAAAGATATACCTCTTTGGAATCGTAGAAGTCTGTAGAATCGATCTGCATTAAAATATTTGAACTTTAAAATTTTCGCGATTTTGACAAAAATTGTGATGTTACCCCTTGTGATTTTTGTGAAAATTTAGATGCGGATTTTTCCTTCTTTTAGCGTTTTAAATGATCATATCTCGGCATATGTGGTCCGATTTCGAAAGATATACCTCTTTGAATTAGAAGTCTGTAGAATCGATCCATTAAAATTTTGACTTTAAAATTTTCGCGATTTTGACAAAAATTTGATGTTACCCTTTGATTTTTGTGAAAATCTAGCTGTGATCGGTCTTTAGCGTTTTAAATGATCAATTCGGCCAATGTGTCCGATTTCGGAAAGATATACCTCTTTCAATCGTAGAAGTCTGTAGAATCGATCTGCATTAAAATATTTGAACTTTAAAATTTTCGCGATTTTGACAAAAATTGTGATGTTACCCCTTGTGATTTTTGTGAAAATTTAGATGCGGATTTTTCCTTCTTTAAGCGTTTTAAATGATCATATCTCGGCCAAATGTTGTCCGATTTCGGAAAGATATACCTCTTTCGAATCGTAGAAGTCTGTAGAATCGATCTGCATTAAAATATTTGAACTTTAAAATTTTCGCGATTTTGACAAAAATTGTGATGTTACCCCTTGTGATTTTTGTGAAAATTTAGATGCGGATTTTTCCTTCTTTAAGCGTTTTAAATGATCATATCTCGGCCAAATGTTGTCCGATTTCGGAAAGATATACCTCTTTCGAATCGTAGAAGTCTGTAGAATCGATCTGCATTAAAATATTTGAACTTTAAAATTTTCGCGATTTTGACAAAAATTGTGATGTTACCCCTTGTGATTTTTGTGAAAATTTAGATGCGGATTTTTCCTTCTTATAGCCTTTTAAATGATCATATCTCGGCCAAATGTTGTCCGATTTCGGAAAGATATACCTCTTTCGAATCGTAGAAGTCTGTAGAATCGATCTGCATTAAAATATTTGAACTTTAAAATTGTCGCGATTTTGACAAAAATTGTGATGTTACCCCTTGTGATTTTTGTGAAAATTTAGATGCGGATTTTTCCTTCTTTTAGCGTTTTAAATGATCATATCTCGGCCAAATGTGGTCCGATTTCGGAAAGATATACCTCTTTCGAATCGTAGAAGTCTGTAGAATCGATCTGCATTAAAATATTTGAACTTTAAAATTTTCGCGATTTTGACAAAAATTGTGATGTTACCCCTTGTGATTTTTGTGAAAATTTAGATGCGGATTTTTCCTTCTTTTAGCGTTTTAAATGATCATATCTCGGCCAAATGTGGTCCGATTTCGGAAAGATATACCTCTTTCGAATCGTAGAAGTCTGTAGAATCGATCTGCATTAAAATATTTGAACTTTAAAATTTCGCGATTTTGACAAAAATTGTGATGTTACCCCTTGGATTTTTGTAGAAGCGATTTTTGCTTCGCGATTTTGACAAAAATTGTGATGTTACCCCTTGTGATTTTTGTGAAAATTTAGATGCGGATTTTTCCTTCTTTTAGCGTTTTAAATGATCATATCTCGGCCAAATGTGGTCCGATTTCGGAAAGATATACCTCTTTCGAATCGTAGAAGTCTGTAGAATCGATCTGCATTAAAATATTTGAACTTTAAAATTTTCGCGATTTTGACAAAAATTGTGATGTTACCCCTTGTGATTTTTGTGAAAATTTAGATGCGGATTTTTCCTTCTTTTAGCGTTTTAAATGATCATATCTCGGCCAAATGTTGTCCGATTTCGGAAAGATATACCTCTTTCGAATCGTAGAAGTCTGTAGAATCGATCTGCATTAAAATATTTGAACTTTAAAATTTTCGCGATTTTGACAAAAATTGTGATGTTACCCCTTGTGATTTTTGTGAAAATTTAGATGCGGATTTTTCCTTCTTTTAGCGTTTTAAATGATCATATCTCGGCCAAATGTGGTCCGATTTCGGAAAGATATACCTCTTTCGAATCGTAGAAGTCTGTAGAATCGATCTGCATTAAAATATTTGAACTTTAAAATTTCGCGATTTTGACAAAAATTGTGATGTTACCCCTTGTGATTTTTGTGAAAATTTAGATGCGGATTCGAATGCGGATTTTTCCTTCTTTTTAGCGTTTTAAATGATCATATCTCGGCCAAATGTGGTCCGATTTCGGAAAGATATACCTCTTTGGAATCGTAGAAGTCTATAGAATCGATCTCCATTAAAATATTTGAGCTTTAAAATTTTCGCGATTTTGACAAAAATTGTGATGTTACCCCTTGTGATTTTTGTGAAAATTTAAATGCGGATTTTTCCTTCTTTTAGCGTTTTAAATGATCATATCTCGGCCATATGTGGTCCGATTTCGAAAAGATATACCTCTTTGGAATCGTAGAAGTCTGTAGAATCGATCTGCATTAAAATATTTGAACTTTAAAATTTTCGCGATTTTGACAAAAATTGTGATGTTACCCCTTGTGATTTTTGTGAAAATTTAGATGCGGATTTTTCCTTCTTATAGCGTTTTAAATGATCATATCTCGGCCAAATGTTGTCCGATTTCGGAAAGATATACCTCTTTCAGAATCGTAGAAGTCTGTAGAATCGATCTGCATTAAAATATTTGAACTTTAAAATTGTCGCGATTTTGACAAAATTGTCGATGTATACCTCTTTGTTGTGACAAAAATTGTGATGTTACCCCTTGTGATTTCTGTGAAAATTTAGATGCGGATTTTTCCTTCTTTAAGCGTTTTAAATGATCATATCTCGGCCAAATGTTGTCCGATTTCGGAAAGATCGTAGAAGTCTATAGAATCGATATCCATTAAAATATTTGACCCTAAAAATTTTCGCGATTTTGACAAAAATTGTGATGTTACCCCTTGTGATTTTTGTCGAATATGGTCAAAATTTAGAATGGGGATTTTTGAATGCCAATTGATAGTCCTGATCCGTACGATCCGTATAGAACTTGTCGCCATTAAAATTGTTATATTTTAAATAATTTGTTGCGGCATTACCCTCACTTTTTGCTATTGAATTTTAAAAATTGATAAGTGGATTTTGCATGAGTGACGTAATGGACCGGCTTAATCTATATGAATTTCGGCAAATGCTGTCACCAAGCATTATTAGTCGTAGTATTATGAGATCGTTGGGTCATTTCAGATTCGCAACTGAAGACTATCAACTAGACGACCATTGCTCGGTCGTGTTGTAGTGCTAAGCTGAGCCCACGGAAATAATTAATTATAAAATAAAAAAAGAATACGCAAAAGTTATCGCTGAGAAATTATTTCCTTTGCGTTTCTGCTCAGTAATGCAAATGAATACTAATGAAATCAATGATAACACGCTTTATATTGCCCAAGCATTATAGACCACAGCCAGTTTCATTTGATTTAACCAAAGCATCAATGCGGTTGGGGCCGCAGTCGTTTGTGAGCCACGTCTTGGTTCAGTTCGCGATTCCTTAAGGTGTGAAGCGGGAAACCAAAATGGTGAGCAAATTATAAATAATTAATAATGTGATGCAGTTAAAGCAAAAAATTTTACTCAAAAAATAATTAAAAAATTTTACCTAAAGTAATTTAATTGAATTATTTTATTTAAAAGAAACATAAAACAAGCAGAACTATATTCTAAGTGCAGCGAAAAGTTTAATAGTGAGCAAAATATATGAGTGAAGTGCCTAAATAATAAAAACAAAACTCATAAATAAAATGACCAATTGACGCACTTAGAGCCACGGCGCTCAAATGAATGTTGACTGTTTGACTGGTTTTTGAATTCAATTAATTTCTCACCGCAATGATTTACATAATAATCAAAAAACAAGATCTTCTGCTTTCTTATACTTAAATAGAGAAATTACAAATTATTTTGATCGCAACAACAATAAGAATAACAGTAAAATATTTTGCCGTTAATATACATACAAGTTCGGTTACAAAATTGCGTCAATGTTTGGGTAAAACAGGTTAGATAAGTAGTCAAACTCTCATCTGGATGTCGCACAGAGTCCGATTAAATAAATACTATACTTAAGAAAAGAATCAGAATTCTGATTAATTTTGAAATTTGGTTTTTTCATTATATCACCTACATATATCATTAGACTTAGTGGACATCGTAAACAACATTATCAGACTGCGGAGCGTGTCCGTCATTTAATCGCCAATTTGAGCACCATATCTATACAGCATCTCAGGTTGGGACAACAATATTGAGTGAAGTCCATTGCTTCACACGCTTATAATGTTATGTTATGTGATTTTTTTGAATTGAATTAAATAATTAGCGTACAGTTGTTGTTGCACTTCAGAGATTATGGATCAGGGACAGACTTAATGGCTTTTAGTTGCACCTTGATAACCACTGTGACATCTTCGGCACGAAATTTTATGATCCGTGATCATTTGCGCACTGAAATTCTCTTTAGTTAGCGATGACTTAGTCATATATTAAATATGTTTTTTTTATCGCATTTTGTTCTATGCCGTTTTCCAAATTAAAAATCTTCATTCAGCGTAATTCTGAACTTATTTGAAAGCCTTGCGCTGCTGGATTAAATCATTTAGCGTATAGTCGATCTAGTTCGATCTAGTCCGATCTAGTCTAGCTTGTCTGTCTGTCTGTCTCCCTGTTTAAGCGCCACATCCCAGAGGCATTTAGAGATAAAGACGTGCCAATTGACAGATAGGTTCTTTTGCGGCACGCGCTAATCGAGTGATTGATAACTTCCTCTGTTTTCGTCAAATTTCGCGAATATTTTTGATGAAGCTGGTAGCTGGGATATAAACATATAATTAAATGTATATATCTACTCGTCTGAACTGTTGAGGTAGGTCCAGTTAAAATTGTCTGATAACGCTGGTCTTGTTGCGCGGCGTTGATCGATGTCCGGCCCATGTTGTTGCTACTGATTAAATTATGAGAATTTGCCACAACTTTTGCCAAATTAAAGTAATTTATTTTATTTCGCAAATATTATCGATTCTTATAGAATACTTTATTTTCTTCACACTTAATTAATAAGGGGTTAATGATAACAGCAAAGCGTTCAAGTAATTGGTCAACAAATTGGTTGCGATTAGAACGGTTCTCATGAAGATAAGACACATTTAAAGTGTTAGCTCCCTTTTAATAGTTCCAATTGACTTGATTAACAGCAATCGGAGCATGCTTTGAAATTTCTGCTGCTGGGCCTTGTGGCGCTGCAGCAGTTGGAGATTGGAGCTGGATCCCGCATATTGGCAGCCTTTTTCTTTCCCGCCAAGAGCCACTTCATGATGACAGACGCCATTATCAGGGAGCTGGTGCACCGTGGACATGAGGTGACCTACATCACACCATTCTCCTTGGCTAAGGAGAACTTGGGCTCGAATTACACAGAGGTTCTCTTACCACAATATAACCTGTGGGCCACGAGTAAGTCCATTAGTCTAAGCCAATAACAAACTACAATAATTATTAACTTGTATCCTTTGCTCACTGTGAATCACAGATATGGAAAGGACCAAGGCCAAGTCAGAGCTGGACATGCCGGATGTGGACCGACTGACTTTCCTCAGGATGGCCCATTTGGGTGTGTCCAGCACGAACTTTGCGTTCGAGCAGCGGCAAGTCCTTGATATGATCAATGCCACTGACAAAGTGGGCAAATATGATCTGCTGTTGGCCGAGCAGTTCTTCAATGAGGGCGCCCTCTTCCTGGGCCATCTCTACAAAATACCAATCATCACCATCACAACCTTCGGCTTCTCCAACTACCTGAGCTCCCTGACGGGCATTGTCAATCCCTGGTCCTATGTGGCGCACGGATGGAAGCCCTACACAGATCGCATGACGCTCATGGAACGTATTGACAGTGTTTACAGCTGTCTAATGGAGGACTTGATGCGTCAATTTTGGTACTATCCTGCCCAGGATGAGATATTGAAGAAACACTTCTCGAAACAGTTCAAGGAGCTGCCAACCATCAAGCAGCTGGAACGCAATATCTCAGCCATCCTGCTGAACTCTTATATGCCCCTAGAGGCACCCAGGCCCGTTTCGTTCAATATGATTCCCGTGGGTGGACTCCACATAAAGCCAGCGAAGCCTCTGCCCCCAAACATTCAAAAGTTCCTTGACGAAGCCACCCATGGAGCCATCTACTTCAGTCTGGGTAAGTAGAATCTCCATTTTTGTATCCTCAAACTTTACATATCACTTTCAATCCATAGGCACCCAAGTTCGCAGCGCTGATTTGGCGCCCGAGAAGCTCAAGATGTTCCTTAATGTCTTCAGGGGCTTGAAGCAGCGTGTCCTGTGGAAGTTCGAGGATGACAAACTGGCCAACCTGACAGCCAATGTGATGGTCCAGAAATGGATGCCCCAAAACGATATTCTGGCCCATCCCAATGTGAAGGTTTTCATCTCTCACGGCGGTCTCTTTGGCACTCAGGAGGCGGTCCATTACGGCGTTCCCGTGCTCGGAATGCCCGTCTACGCTGATCAGCACCTGAATATCAACAAGGGCATCGCCGCTGGCTATGCTCTGAGGGTCAATCACCGCACTGTCACGGAGGAGCAACTCCGCCATTCGCTTACAGAGCTGCTGGAGAATCCCAAGTACAGGGACAAAATGCAGCGTGCGTCACGCACATTCCGTGATCGTCCGCTGAGTGCGATGGATACGGCCATGTTCTGGATCGACTATGTCATTGCTCATCATGGAGCACCGCACATGGTGTCAGAGGGTCTGGACCTGGCCTGGTATCAGTTCTACCTGCTGGACATCATTTGCATTGCCCTGGCTGTAGCTCTGTTGCCCATTTTGGCGCTGTTCTTTGTTTGTCGTCGGATTTTTTCAACGAAAAAGTGCGAAATAAAGGAGAAATGTAGCTAAAAAAGATTTTGATTTTTATTGATAACTAAAAACGTTAATTATTGATAATAAAAAATATGCTATAATTCTATTCATTAGCTTGAAAACATTACTTAAATCATTGAAATTATATGGTATAAAGTTTTGAATACAATTGAAAAATCTTGATCTCCACGACAAACGTTTATTTAACTAATAAACTAAAAAACTCGCAAGAGAAAAAACTAAAAAGGTGTGTGTTTCAATAAAATAAACTTACGAGAGTCCAGAAATGTAATTTCGAATCGAAAGCAGGTATTTTTCTCTAAATGATTACTGCGGGGAAAAAAGTTTCTGGATGAACCTAAGCATGGATACATCTACATAAAACTTTCTAAGCTACAGCTACAAATTCTACAGGTTTATAGTGCAGATTATCGCCCGAAAAGATCTAGATATTCGTCAACATATTTGGCAGCCTGGATTAATGCATCCAATGGAAGTTTGTAGGATGACACATTGATGAATCTTCCAGTGGATGCCCTAAACAGATATTCTTGTTTATCCCCTGTCACTCAGGAGGCAGTTTCGCATCGTGGAGCAGCGTCCATGGTGTCGAAGGGTCTGGAACTCAGATTCATATGGTAGATATATTAATATTACCTTAACAGTAGCTTTAACTTCAGCCAAGCAAAACTAGAAAACTATTCAAAATTTATTTTTTGATAACTCAAAACATTTTATTGATAACAAAAGTGTGCTATAATTATAGTGTTAATTAATTTTGATAAATTTATAGTCGAGCAGAGATTTTAATACAATTTTGAGTGTTGTGTAAACATTTTTTACTAAGGACACTTCTCAACTCGCTTCAGGGCAACAGATAGCTGCCGAAATAATTAATAATAAAGCTTACGAGAAGCGTACAAAGACCAGCGACAGCTATCTGAACTGGGCGCTGAAATACATATTAGGGGTACTCATGATATCCAATCTTACAGGCCAAAAGATACTTTTCAAATGTCAACGAATACAAAAGCTAGCGTGTGTAGAAGTGTGTTGGTGTGTGTGTGTGTGTAAGTGTGTTGGTTTGGTTGTGCCGTGCGCTCTCTAGTGGCTTATGACCATGGACTTCTTTACCTTCTTCTCCTTCTTCTCATGGGTGATGGTCACTTCCTCTGCAAAAAAGAATATTTCAATTTTTGTATATTTAATTGAAATTAAATTGAGATTTATTTAAAAGATTACCTTCGAACTTGTGGGGCAACTGCTTCACAGTCTCGATAGTCTTGACGGTCTTCTCGCCGGGCTCGATGACCTCCTCCTCGTACTCCTCGATGATCTCCTCCTCGTCGGTATCATCGGGATTCGCCTTGTTGCTGGGCACGGGATCGAAGACAGTCTTCACGGCCTTCTTCACAATGCCCTCGGCGGTGACGGTGGTGTAGTGGTACTCGGTGCCACCTTCGATCTTGATGGTCTCCACGGTGGTGACATCGCCCGGATTCTCGGAGGGCACGATCTTCTTGGTGCCCGACTCGGACTTGAGCTTCTTGGTGGTGGTCACGTTCTTGAGCTTCTCGGCATCCTTCAGGGTCTTCTTGTACTGTTTGATTTCCTCCTCGGTGAGCTCCACTTCCTCCTCCTCGTAGACGGTCTTCGAGGTGGTAATCGTCTTGCCCGACTCCAGTTCCGTCGAGTAGGTGTACTCCACGCCGCCGGGCACACGCTTCGAGGCCACGGTGGTGCTATCGTTCTGCACAAAGTCCGCTGGCGGTGGTGGTGCCGATGACTTGGGCTTCTTCTTCTTCTTGCCGCCATCGCTGGTGCTCTGCGTAACGGCCTTGATGCTCTGCTCCTGCAGCGAATTCTTGCGCACGGTGCGATTGTTCTCGGTTATCTCAATGTTCTGGCTAACACGGCGCGTCTCCTCGATGGTGGTGTCCTCGCGATAATTGGACTGCTTATCGTTCACATTCTGGATGACGTTCTTCTGCACCTTCTGCACGATGCGACGCGAGGATTCCGTGGAATCGGTGGAATCCACCGACGACTTGCGGGTCACATTCTTCTTGGTCTTGTTGACCTTGGTGCTGGTGTTCTCGTTGATCTCCGTGGGCACCGAATCGTAGAAGGTCTTGGTGCGCATGCTGCGCGTTCCGTCCTCGTTGATGGTGGTGTAGACCTCCTCGTAGCCACCCTCGATGGCGCGGGTCAGCATTGTGGTCTTATCATCGATGCGTATCTCCTTGCCCAGGCGCTGTTTGATCACCTTCTTGTTGGCCTGCTCCTTGGCCAGGTCCGCCTCGCTGACGGGCTTCGGGTCCCAGAAGGTCTTCACCTGCGTCTTGATCGTGCCGTTCGGCTGCGGCGTGGTGATGATCATCTCGTAGCCACCATCGATCAGCTTGTACTGGGTGCTCGCGCCGGTGGCCCTATCGTACTCAATTTTGCCATCCTCAATGTCCGCGGAAGTCAAAAGCTCTTCGGGTTTTAAAGATGTTTCAGGTGGAGGTGTGTGTGTGTGTGTGTGGTTTGTGTAGAATAAATTGTACAACATGTGAGTAAATTACTTGTGTTGCGCAGTTTTTGAACCACTCAAAAGTAATATCTTTTTCTGTGTGTGTGTTGTTTTTGTGTGTGATATATTTATATAATAATAATTTTGTTTAATTTTTTATATTTTATCCTAAGCTAAGATATTGCAAATTAGTTTCATCTAAGGCGCATTTGGTAAACTTTTATAAATTCATTATTAGGCAATTTTTACAGCATTTTGTACTAGTTTCGTTTGTTATTTTGGGGGGTTTTTACTGTACTTGTACTTGTGGGCTTAGACGTGCACGGGCTCCGGCTCCGGTTCGTTGTCGGTGTCCAGCTGCTTGGTCACCCGCAGCAGCGCTGTCCTGGTCGCCAGTTGCGGCAGGCAGCTGTAGTGCAACAGCAGTTGCAGTAACTGTTATTTAAACTTACGCAACGTCTTCTGCCGACTCGGCTTTGTCGGCGCCGCACTCTGTTGATGGATGTGCTGCGGTTGCGTTGATTGTGTTGCTTGTTGCGTTGCTTGCGTTGCTGAATGGACACGTTGCGGCTTCGTTGGTGTTGTTGTTGTAGTTGTTGTTGCTGTCGTTGTTGTTGTCGTTTGCTGTGCGTTAGTTGGAATTTTGTTAGTTGCGGTGTCTTTGGCCTCCTCAGCCTTGTTAGTGGCTAAACTTGAACTTGAACTTGAACTTGAGCTGGGACCAGGCATCTTTGCTGCTTTTGGCTGGCTTTGGGTTTCGTGGTGCGTTTGCTGCAGCAGTTTGCTAGCGGTTTGGGTTAGCAATTGGTTATAGCCTAGCGTGTTATCGTTATCGTTATCGTTATCTGTAAAATGCGGGTAGTAGTTGGTTTAACTGGCAAAACTGGCAAATTGCAATTGCGTACAATAAAATTAGTTCTAAAAGAAGCCGTTTGAAGCTGATTGATGATGATTGAAAGTGATTGAAGCTTTTCATACAAGCGAAATTATGATTGAATATGTTGCTAAATGCCAATTAAATGATAAATCTTATAAATATGGCCCCCAGCTAGAAACTATTTTAGAAATTCGGTTGAAAAAATATTGAAATGGATTGGTTTTGATGTGATGTAATGTTTGATCGCGTTTGAAGAACTTAGAAATAAACAACTGAAAACAATAAATATGAAAAGTAAGTTTCAAATCTCAAACACTCAATAAATTAAAGACAAAGGAAAGCTTAAAACTAAAATAAAAATGCACATTTCAAACAGTTTGTGATTAAACGAAAAGTTTGGTTTCGGGGTTTGTGTTCTTGAATAAATATTTTATAGACATTATTTCAATGTAAATTACAACATAAAGGTATAAGTAAAAATTGTTCACTGTGAAAAAGTGTCTAAACAAACAGTTGACATTCAACTCGATTTGTCGGTATCGTTTACACTAATACACACACACACACACACACACACGCACGCAACATTTTAAAGTTAGTTTTAAAATATATATTTCAGAGAGAGTTTTTTATTATTATTTTACATTTTATACACACAGTTTTCATTAAAGAAAGAAATGAAACAAAAACCAGATTAAATTAATATAAATTATGAAGAGTTTTTTGGGTCGTATGCAGATGAAAAGTGAATGCCACAAATCGGTTGGGACTCAAGAGGTTGCGCATGGTACAAACATTTTCAATTAAAATACAATGCGGTGTAAAAGTTTTGTGGCTGAGCCAAGTGGTTGTGCCAAGGATATGTATGCGACACACACACACACACACACACATAGAAAGTGTAACGTTGCGAGCAGCGACAACGTGTGTAAAAAGTTTAATTTGAAAACTTAATTAAAATTTCTGTTCGTTTAAATATACATCTGTGTATATTTATTTTTTGTAATATAAGCCACTGCTGCTAACAAGGTTATATCAAGAGTGTGTGTGTGTGTGTGTGAGAGAGTGTTTGTTGTTGTTGTGCGCGTGCAGCAATTAAATTTGCCATTTGTATGACACTTGACAGCACTTAGCTATAATTATTTTTTTTTTAATTTGATCAGAGTCAAAAACTTGGCACAGTTGTTTATATATTTGTGTGTGTGTGTGTGTTGTGCTAGTGTGCTGTATAGAGGATATAGAGGATTTGTCAGTGGGCACAACAAAACGATAAACGATTTCGATTTTTGTTCTCTATATGTATCATTATTTTTTTTTTGTGTTTTGTGTTTTTGTATCTATGAACTACCAGTTTGGTCAGCCTCCGCCTCCTTGTCGGGCTTGGTCTCCAGCGTCTGCGTGATCTTCTTCCAGATGTTGTCGAACGCATCGGCGCCCGAGTAATCAATCTGGCCCGATTCCCAACACTGGCGACGCATCAGATTCTCGTATTGCGCCTGTTCGGGCGTCCGTTCAACGCCAATGCGCAGCTGTGCCAAAGCGCCGGCGAGACCAGCCTGAAAGTAGGCAATTGCCAGTGTTAGAAAATGCCATTAAGAAATTTAGAAAGACAAGTGCTGCCAAGTGCCATGTACATAAAACATTATTATGGGTAGAACAAATATATATATATAAATATAGAGATTAGCATGCATTAGTTAAGTTATTTATTAATATTTATAGTATTTTTTATTAACACATATTTAAGGATGCATCGAATTTTATGGCGCGTATGATTAATTTAAGACACAACAACAAATTGCTGCACGCTGCTGGCTGCAAAACACACACACACATATATATAAATATATATGTATGTGTATGCGTATGCATAAATTACCGCATGTCCTTTGGCAAACCTTGTGGCAGATTACTGTGTATGCTCTATGAAGATGAAGCGTGTGTATGTGTGTGTGTGTTGTATCTGTGTAGCTGGTAACAAACAACAATAACAACTGCTTTAGATGCAAATGCAACTGCAACTGCCACAGCACTCACCACACACACACACACACACAAGAGGATTTACACATACGGTACTAATTGGAGAGCAATAGCCCAAAAGTGCTTGCAACCAATAAATCAGCAAATGCAGCAGCAACAGCAGCAGCAGCAACCAACCACAGATCAAATGTGCAAACAACGTGATTAATTTTAACGATAATTAAGCTAATGATAATGAAGCGAATGGAAAACAAGAAATAAGGCTTAACCTCGGCTTGCCAAAGTACAAAGACTAAGCAATTTTTTAATACCCTTTCAAACTAGAGTTGAGATGTTAAAAAACTTTTTATAAAAACTTTTGGTTAAGCTAATTGTTAATCTTAGGAAAAACAAAGTTTTTCTTAAAAATAATTCCCAAATTAGACAGGCAGACAGACGGAGAGACATAGCTTTATCGAACGGACTGCTGTAGCAGATCAAGAATTAATATAGATTTTGTCTACTTTCCATGTGTTACATATTTGATGGCATAGCTAAACGACCCACTGTAACAATGATGAAAATGACGAATGTGAACAGTGATAACAACGTGTGATAATGGACATGCAAATGTGGCAAGCAGAGGCGGCAGCAGCTGCACAATGCCAACCTTAACTAGACACCAGAGAGACGCACGACGAAGGACGAAGGACGAGACGCAACGTTGAATGAAAGGACGTGAACAGAGTGCAACCGAAACGATGAGAATCACATGAAATCAGCAAACTAAAGAAGGGGAAGTGAAAGGAAAGGAGTGGAACGGGTGGAGCAGGAGCAGGTTTTTTTGTGGTTGTGTGGTGCTGTGGTGCATGTGGAGATTGCCCGCATATCGTTTTTTTTTTCGTATACTCTTTTTACCTCAGCAGCAGCATCGGCAACTTCTTCGGTTTTTGTGTGGTTTAAGGTGGTTTGTGTCGTGTGCGATTCGGTGGGACTATTCACGGGGTGGTTGTGTGGTTCGTGGTGGGTGGCATTGCTATTTACATCTATTGCTATCGAGTCTTCACTGGCAGTGGGTGGTGGTGGTTGGTGTTGTTCTTGTGTTGGTTGTGGTGGTGGTGGTGGTGTTGTTGTTGCTTGAGGTGATGGTGATGTGGATCTGGGGCTATCACTTCTGCATACATCTCCCTGGCTCCACCTCCTTCTGCTCTCGCCAATAAATTGCGTTTCACACGAACTCTGATTGTGCTCGAACCCGTGGTACGGTTCGGGTTCTGGTTCGGGTTCATTTAGTTCTCGCTCCACTTGCTCATAGTAATCTGCCCAAGGATCACGATATTCACGGACATGCGGCACATATTGCGGCGGTTGTTGTTGTTGTTGTTGGTGGTGGTGTTGGTGATGATAATAGCTGTCCATATCGTAAGCATTATCATCGTAGCTCGACGAGTGCGTTATGTTTAAGCATAGACACTGATTTGTGATTTCAGCGATAGTTTTTGCGATAGTTTTTTATTTTTTTTAATTTTTTTTATCAGAAAGCGCAATTTAAAAGTTGAAAATTAAAAATAAATTAAAAAACTTAAAAGCATAAATAAAAATAAACAAAATGAAAGTAGAAAAAATGAACAAACACAAAAAAGGGAAAACTAGAATAGATTTTCAAACAGTGCACCTATTTGTCTAATATTGTATTTTAATATAGTGGAGAAAAATAGTATTGCATAAAATTGAAACAATTAAAAATTAAGATATTTAGAGAAGTACACTTACAAAAGTTAAACAACAATTAAAAGGATTCCAACACAATTTTAATAAACATAATTAAAAAATACGAAAGTTTTCTTGTATTACTATCAGGAGAAATATTTGAGGTCAAATATCGCAGAAAGCCAAATAAAGCTAACATAATAATTTTGGCTGACCAGCTTATAGAGAAATGAAGGGGAGGGGTGAGAGCAGATGATACCAATATGTCTTTCGACTCGTATAAATATATAGAATATTTAAAATCGATTGTCATTGGGATTTCTCATTTAAGAATCGACCCGATTTATGCAAAAAATTTTCGAATATGTTCAAAATTTGATTCTTTAATTATTCGAGAAAATCATCAATTTGCTTGAAATATTCAGGCTATAAGTTGGTCAAATATTTAAAATAACATATTTTCGGCCAAGTATAAACGTATCTCAGAAAGACATATTTCATTTGACTTTTTTGCTCAAATGGTTGAGGGTATATCCGGGTAAATCCCCTTCAATTAGAGCGTTCTGCTTGTTTCATTACTAAAACAAGGTAATTTAGTTCAATAAAATAAAAATACTAAATTAAAAAGAATTAACTTGAAAGCGGTTGCTAATCGTTTTGTTTTTTCTAATAAACGTTTAACTCGTTTGCATTGTTTGATTTGATTTGTTTATTGTCTGCTTCTTTATCCAATTATTTCGAAGACGCCTCAATAAATTGGCAATCGCAATTTGCATGCCATTTGGATCATTTCAATTTATTGACGTCGCTAACTAAACATTCCGTTGGCACTTGGCCAAATCGATGCAGCGGCCAAAGAAAAAGAATCAACACAAAAAAAGCAGACACCGAACACACACACACACACGGACAGTACATATACGTGGCAAGAGAAGGAATAGAAAAAATAAAGACTTCACTTAGAGAACGAAAGAGAAATGGAGGCCAATTGGGGCGTGGCTAACAGCGTCAGAGTAAACTTTAAAATAAATTGAGAAAACAAAAAAAAAAAACAAAATAATAAACTAAAGAAACGAAAATAAAAGTGAAGCATTGAGAATAAACTAAAACGAGGTCGCTTAATTGTTAAATAAATCGATGCAAAGCGTTGTTTATTTACATTTATGTGTGCAAATAAATTATATCGCGCAAATATCGAAAAATAATATGTACAATGTGCGATAGATATGAATATTTGGATTGAGTAAATAATTCGTATATAGAATATGTACATATATAGAGTGACCCTCGCCTCGTTACTCTAAGTACAGTGATGCGTTCTATATGTGCGCTGGTACTAAATCAGCTTACCTCTTGTTCAACGCATCTATCGGTATTATCACTAGAATTGTCGGTTAAATCCGGCGTTTTATGCTTTGTGGCAGAGCAGCGAATTTTTTGGGTTAAAACGACAGATTTTTATTTTGGTTAGGTTTTAGTTTTTTTTGGACGAGTCAGAAAAACGAAACGAAAACTCTCAAAAATAAAACAACAACAACTTTTGTAAAAGTGAAAGTCGTGTGTGAGTCGGTCGAGAAATTCAATAGATTGGACTTACCATATTGTCGCTAAGATTCTGATGCACATTATCACAGAAGATGTTCCACCAGTGCTGGATCAGATCCTGCGCATGGGCGTAATCGTTGGGCGTGGCAGCGGTCTTCGTCTCGGAGTTGAACTGTATCAACCAGGGCTTCAGTTTGCCAGCAAAATGCAAAATCTTTATTTTATCTCTGAATCTAAGGAGGCAAAGCACAAAAGTTAGAATGGGTTATAGATACTTTTAGCCAGTGGTTACTTACTGTTTGAATGCGGGCAAATAACAGTACGAAGCATAGGCAGTCACATTGTAGACGAAGGGCAAATGCTTCTTGATATCGGCGGTCGCCCAGTCGCCAAAGAACTGATTCAACAGGCCCTGATCGCCGCCATCGAAGCTGCCGTTCTCCACGGCGAACTGTGTGATCTTCTCGAAGGTCTCGACGCTGGGTCTGAACACGAACACGCCCGAGTTGAAGCAATCCGGCCAGCTGACATCCGGAGCGGCGGACAGTTCCTCGCGTTCGAATAGCTCATCGCAGTTTTTCAGAACCTATCGAAAATTTGTAGGGTATATTGAAAGTAGTGTTAATTGAGAGTCTTAACTGTACTTACCAGTGTGTCCGCATCGAGGAAGACGCATTTCTCGAACTGCACCAGGCGCCAGCAGTGGAGCTTTGTGAAGGTGACGCCCAATTCGGGGCGGGAGAGCAGCGCCAGATTGGCGGCATCCTGTGAGTCCAGCACATTCACCTCTTGTACAACATTGTACACGTCCTTCAGTCTGTCGCGCATCGCATCCGAGACGGTGGGCGTCACCAGCACGGCCAGCTGATGGGCGGTGCCGGCACGCTTCAGCGAATGCGCCAGCACCAAAGCGCCCAGCGAGTAAGTGTCATTTGTGGTCAGGGTTACCCAGGCGAACTCTGCGAAAGAAATAGAGATCATTTGATCAGTCTACGTGTCTATCATTGTGAGTTACACAGATACACAAATACAGTTACAAACAATGCAACAGCTTGGCAATTTCCAATTCCAAATTTCCATTTACTTTTCTTTTCTTTTCTTTTCTTTGATTAGTTCAAAAATTGAGCAGCGCAGCGCAGCGGGCAATTTATGGATTATAAATAAAAACAGCCAGTTTATATATATTGTGTATATATATAGATACAAGATCTAGTAGTGCTCTCTAGAGTATATAGACTTGTGTGTGTATGTGGGCGCATCTGCGTCAACAGCGTGTGGGCGGGGCACGCGGCAATCGCATGCAGCGTTTTTGGCAATGTTGCGATTATTTGGGTTATATTGCGCCCCATTTTGGGGGCGATTTTGTTGGATTCGCAAAAAAATAGAAGAACAAGAACTTAAACTAAAAACGAAAGAAAATTAGCAAAAACAAAATAAAATAAAACAGACAAGAAAGAAAAAGTATCGCAAAACATTTATCAGGCGCAACTGCTTGGACAGCAAATTATATTTTGCGTTGTTGGCATTTAGTTGGATCTAATATATATATATATTTATATATAATATATATATATATATATATATATAATATATATATAAATTTATATTTAAGTTTATCCATATACAATTCAATTTATTTTCGTAAAGCAAGCATTAATTATCAGCTTTAGCAGCATTTTTACAACCTCTCAAAAAATATATAGAAAATTGAATTTCTTATAGGTTAGCTTAAAACTATATTATTGTATATACATTTAAGTCTAAAATACGCTTGCACTATTTTAAATTTATCTTTTGTAAACATCATCAATCATTCCAAATTTACATAAAGTCAACGTTTTTCAAATGTCTTGCGAATATATTGAAAATTATTTAAAATGAGGAAAATTATTAAAATACAGAAAACTATAAAAAATTCATCTATACAAAATATAATTTAATTTCTCACTTGCTTTAATTGAATATTCTTCTCAGAAATTAAAATAATTAAATAAAATTCACTTTGGTATTTTTGCCATCTAAACTAAACTAATCTTGATCTCTAAAATACCGAACTTAGAATATAAATTATATTAATATAAGTTAAAAATTATATATAAATAATAATCATGCGTGGTAACAAAAAATTATGAAAATAAAATTCAACATTAGATCATCGTTATTATAGAAAATTAATAATTTATTTTCAATTTGATTATGAAGAAATAGTTTTCTGATAAATTAATGCTACGGTCAAAGAATCTTTGTACAATGGTGGCTGCAACTAACTTTAGTTAGGGTTAAATTCATGATTAGTTCGTTTTGTTGGATTTGTTTTTTTTTTAGCTAAATAATCTGTTGGGTTCATTTAGCATTAGAAAGCGCACCGGTTTGGTAGCGATTGAGAAGCGTTTAGATGTAGAATACAACAAAAACAGAACAACAACAACTACCTTCGGTGCTAGGCATTCGGTTACGGATGGAAACGGAGGCGGCTGCGAGCTAAACAGCAGCAGCAGCACAGCGGCAGCGGCTGAATGCATTGGTGACAGCCAGTGCCACCGTCCGGCAGGTGGCGCTCTCATATACAAAATGTATCTGACGGATTTAATGGATGTGCGTGGGTGCAAAATAATGCGACTTCAGGGTGTTGTTTTATTTTTTTTTTGTTGTTTGTTCTTTTCTTAAGATTTTTTGGTTTTTTTGTGTTTTTGTGCAATGAGCTGTTGTGCCTAAAATAAAAATGAAATCATTTACTTGGCGAAACTAGAATGGTTTTTAATAACTTCGTGACTTACCGGATGCGAGCACAAACAACAAAAACAATCAAATATCATGGCACAACAATAAAAAATATATATAAAAATAAAAATCACTCAAAAAGAATGCGTCCACAAAAAGATTGAACAACATAACTTTCGATATAAATTAAATAAACAACACTTTGTTCGTCCAAATTTGAAAAGACGAGAGAAATATTCGAAAAAACAAACCGACATTGATCTTAAAATATATATCTATATATTTATATACCTTAGTGCTTAGAATGGAATTAGTGACTAGACTGACAGCTGTTTGCCTGTGCAAGCAAATTGGCATGGAAAAATCCACTCGGAATTGTGCGCAGTGTAACAAAAGCTCGCTCAGCTAGTAGAATTGGCTCTCTTTAAAGCAAGCTTAAGCCAGAAAAAGCTCAATGCTTCTGAGCTGCAACTGCGCACGGAGCGTCAGCTAGCCTCCCAAGCCCCCTTCCTCCCCATTTCCCTTGCGCTTATCAGCTAAAGCAATTTGACAAACAAAGGTCGGCTAGCGCGGGTCGTGCCACAAAGCGCGGCAAATGCTAAATGGGGCATGACCTGTGGGTGCGTTTTGAATGAGACGAGCTTATGAATGGAAACGAAAATAGAGATCAGAAGGAAATGAAATGGGGCAACAGTTGGCGAGCGTTGGCAAGCGGAAACCCGTTTATGCATCGCCGCCAATGCTGGCAAAGTGAATGCCACATTTGTTTTAGCCGGCGCATGGCAAGATGCGAAAGCAATGAACGACTGGCGGACCGGCAAAAAATCGGCGAATGCAATGCCAACACCCAAAACGAGTTATGCGGCAAATCTGAACAAGCGTGTGTATCTACTATATACACACACGCACACACACATATGTATATGTATCTGTATCTGGCAAATATGCGTTGTGTGTATAGCACTGAGGAAGAGGCCACTAAAAATAGCCAGAAAATGTGAAATGAAATTGTAGCGCGACAAGAAAACGCTGCTGCTTGATGCTGGCTGCATGCAGCAGACAATCACACACACACACACACGAACACACACACACACACTGAGATACAAATACATTTTTAGAAATTCAATCACAGAACGCAGCAAGGGATCTGCTGCTCAACTGGAGAAGCAGCAGCGCTTTATGATTTATGCGGGCATCAGATACAGATACAGATACACATACAGCAACAGCAGCAGATACAGATACATTGTATATACAAAATATTTATATATATATTTTTTTGGCATTTCTATAATTTTCTTCAATTTTTTGGCTTGGCATTGTGGGTGTTGGGCTGTGGAAAAGTTTTTCTCGAAAAATTGTGAAATACCAAGAAAAATTGTTAGCGCCTGTCGCCAGCCATAATTTCTATATGTCCGATCCATATATATATATAAGCGTCGTCTATTTATAGCAGATGTAGATCTATAACTAATGCCTGAGTTTTGATTATATATAGAATATGATTATATTCAGTTTATTCATGCATTTCAAACATGACGCGTGTGAAAGTGCCTAAGCAAATGCAGCTTTAATAGGCATTTTGATGCGGAAATTGTAATCGGGCTGATAAGCGTTTGGCGATAATTAGATGCTCGACCGTTATTAGCAGGTCGCGACAATGAGCTGACGACAACTGACAACAAAACTGGCACTGACCTTCACCACGCGCTCTCATCTTCATTTGCCTGCTCGTCATGTTAACCTTTGCATAGCATTGCGATGCAAAAAAAAAAACAACAAAAAAAACCCCAAGCGCTCTCACGCTCTTTAAGCTGCACTCACTGTCCACACTTTTGCTATGCAATGCGGCGCATAACTGGGCTTGCGCTCTTTGTAACCCTCTCCCTCTCTCGCATGCTGTCTTGCGCTCTTTAAGCTCAGCTCTCTGACGGCGCCAAAGCTCACGTAACCAGTGTGCATGTTATCAGTGCGTCAACATTTGTCTAACGCAAAATCGCGCATATTTTTCATAAACAAACTGATTTCGAATGTGTGTGTGTGTGTGCGTTTTTTTCTATGTATTATTCGTTTTGTTGTCTTATTCTAGTGCACTTTTTTCTAAATCAAAAGAAATCTAAATGCTCTGCATGCACACACACACACACACACATACACACGCTTACAAAATCGTGCACACACGCACAGGCAACTGCCAGCGGCTAGGCAAATACTATTGAAGGTCAGTTAAGGTCGTCGCCGCAATTTGCTGGCCCCAAAACACATGTATTGGACAGACGGTCCACCAATCTCCCAATAACAGGTACATATGAAATATAATCTATATGCATATATTTGTGATGCGGCCCTCGTGCGTTATGAAATATGAGAATGCAATTGATTTGCGGCTTTTATTAATTGCGATAAAAGAAAACAGAGAAGAGCTGTCGCAGTCGCAATTGTAGACCCAGCGACTCTCAACTTGGATACGGTAGGCAATAGCCATGCATAATATACACACACACAAACACACGCACACACAGACTCTCATTTATTTATCATTTTATCTGTGGTCACTTCTTTTGCACGCTTCTTTGGCGGCGACTGCTGTTGTTGGAAAAACTTACTGCTCATTTTGTTTTTGTTTTTTTTTTTGTTTGTTTGTTAGTTAATTATTGAATACACTGGTAAAACACGCGGAACGAGTCCTTCGCGTTTTATTGCTTTCCGGGGATGATGTTGGTCTTGGTGGTGGTGGGTGGGGCGTGCCCGTTAAGCTTTCACACAGTGACGAGAGCGAGTCGATTGTCTGAGTTGCCTTGCGGAGGGTTCTGCGTTTGGCTGTTCTGCCTACCACGAGCGACGACGAGAAACTGAATGCCTGCGACGTCTCGAGTAAATGAAAAGTGCGGACGAAGACAGCGACGCAGTCGACGCTAGCGACAGCGACGGCGTCGGCGACGACGATGCCGTGAGCAACATACGTGGGGGGCAACTGTAGGCGTCGCAGTCGATAAGTTGTCGCCGCCGTCAGGCAGCAACCACAAAACTGTTACGGGAGATCCGAGGGCATTGGCAAGTCGACGAGGAAGGCGCCAAAAGTGAATTTTGCATTATATTCTATCTGTTTCTTCTGTTTCAAACGTCGTTCGCCGGCAATCGCTGCATACCGGTGTTAGAGAGTAAGCGAACGAGAGAGTGTGAACACGAAGGTGCGAATATATGCAAAGGCAAACGGTAAATGCCAATTGGTGGTTGCGGTCCCACTCTCTTTGATTTGGTGAGAGCGGCAGCATTTTAAGAGCGCTTTCACGACTGCTAAAGCATTCCAATTTGAACTTGTTGCATTGAAAGAGAGAGGCACCTGCAAAGTGTGTTGAGTAGCAATAGTTATTATTGACTGATAAGCTTATCTAAACAATAACATATTTTGTATTAGGGTGTTGCTTATAAACGCCGCTGTCAACAATAATATAAAATAAATAGAAATTGTTTTGTGCTTATCTTTTGACCTGCTCAATTTTAGAAGTGACTTTACATGTTTTCTTAACAGCTGCTGTTTAACCACCTAGAATAACAATAGGATAATAGATCGAGTAAATGTTGAAACGCTTCAGAATCATACATATATATGAAATAAAAAAGAATGTATTGTCTTAAATTATAATAATAAATGTACTTTTTGGAATTTTTATGGAAGTCAAAGTAATACATCTTCTTTTAGTGCTTAGTAGTTCTTCAAGTATTTATACCGCTAGGATTTACTGTTAAATGCGTTGCATTTCTGTTAACTCTCAAGCAATAGCTTCAATTAATGTTGCCTAGTTTCTGAATCCACAGTAGGTTATTTTTACAGTGCCCAAAAGTATGCTACAAATTTGAAACTTTCATAAATTTGACTACAATTTTTAAAAATATTGGTATTTAGCTGATCTATACAATTTTCTAAAACTAGCTAAGAAGCAAATACAAATAATAATATCAATGCCTAGCTATTAATGATATTATATTAATTATTAATGATATTATATTAATTGTTTATTAGATTAGAAAATTAATACAATAAATTTTTATCTGGCATTGTTAGCTAAAATGTTTATTTTAAATTATTGTCATCTTTTTTAAATAAACATATGTATTTATTCTGGAGGGTTTGCTCGCTCAATTGGCTCTAGCTGAATTTTTAAATATATATATGTATATATACAAACTTAACATCTAAATATGTACAATTGTATTTAGTGCTATTTTTAAGCGCTTGAGCAGAGGCACTTTCTAAAGTTTTTGGTATTCGTCGTGGTGTGTATGGCAATTCCACAGATAGTCTGTTGATTTTATCTAAGTGTACAAGTTATCAACTAAAACTAATATTAAGTAGAGCAGCTTGAACTAATAAATTACTGGCAAGTTGATTGTATTTTAGGGGATTAATCTAGTCTAATAACTATTTCTACGGCTATGGAGCAATGCTACAGTGGAGGGGCTCGTTCTCCAGCCGATTGTTGATTGCGTTTCGCGGCGATATCACAGAGTGTTTCCGATTCTGGATCGATTGGCCGAGCAGCCGGCGTTTGGCGCGCTTCTTGCGGTATCTGTGTGCGCAGTAGCAGAGCGCTGGAATGGTAAAGAGCAGATTGCTGCCATCAAATATTGTTCAGGTGCAAACTCAGGTGTGTTCGCGCACTCACCCAATAGCACCAGCAAGACGCCGCCACAGCAGCCGGCGGCAAAGAGCCAAAAAGATCGCATCTCGGCCAGCTCCGCATTGGCCAAACAGCTGCGGAACGTTGGCGAGTCGACGGTGCGATTGTAGGGCAGCGGACAGACGCTGCTGTCGACCGCCGCTGTAAATGGAAATGCGAAACTTGGTCAAATGCCAAAATTAGCAACAGCAGCAACAGCAACAGCAACAGCTGCAGCGGCAACTACCCCCCTGCCCCATGTTCCCCGCAACTTACCCATGCAAACGGGCACATATTTTGGATCGGCGCCCATCGTCATGAGGTGATTGGTCACCTGCTGGCAGTCGCAGGAGCTGATTCTGGTCCTTGCCATATCGATGACATGCAAGTGGCACAAATTCGCCAACTTGTCAATGTTGAAATTGGTCAACGGATTCACCGAAACGTTCAGCTGCCAAAGATCTAAAAATATATATAAGCAGAATTATGTTTTAGTTATATTTAATAGAATGGAATTGCAAATAAATTTATGAACATTAAATCCAATTATGTTTCATTTGTACTTTCCACAAAGTTCCTGTTACAGTTCAGGTTGGCTCATAATTAAATATAACTTTCACTCAAATTGGTTTTCTCCAATATTTTTATCTGTTTTATTTGATATTTAATTTAATTATTGCCACAAATATATTTATCAACAATTTAAGATTAGCAAATTTTGCAAATTATCGAACTACCCCGCCCACTTCTCACTGAGCTGTTCCCCGCTTATCGGGAAATTGGACATAAACAAAATTTTAAACAAATTTTTGATGATTAAAAAAATACGCAACTGTCTATACAAATGTTACAAATAATAAATCTACCAATTCAAAATGTGATTAATTTTAACTGACATTCTGTTTAACATGAGCTTTAACATGAGCTTTAACATGAGCTTTAACATGAAGATGGGTTTATTGCTTACTTGGCAGTACGCCCAGATCGGGTATATCATCCAGCTCACAATTGGCCACATTTAGGTATTCCAGCGGCGCTTTGATGGGTTTCTCCAACGTTTCGAGCTCTTGGTGCAGCTCTCGCAGATCGTTGCTGTCCACGTAGAGATTGCGCAGCCTGGGCAGCGAGAACAGCTCCATGGGAATCGTGGTGAGCCCATTATTCGACAGATCAACTTCCTGTGGATCGATCAATGAGTTAGTTAGTTGCTGGCATTAATTAGAGACTCCAATTAAAGATTTGATGACGCTGTTGCTTACCTGCAGTGCGGTGAGCGGTGCAAATGTGCCCGGCTCCACCGATAAGATCATGTTCTCATAGAGCATCAGAAACTTAACATCGGTATACCTCTGGAACGAGCCGCTTCTCAGCTTCCTGATGCGATTGTACGATAAGTCCAGAACCTGTAAAAATTATGGCTTTAATTTGTGTTAACAGAAATTGTCAAGTCATGCAGGGGAATGCTTTAGCTGGAGTGTACAGTGGGAAAAATTGGCAAGTTAACTAAATTTATGACTTTACATAAATTAATTTCAATTTATTGTTGATGACATTTTGTTAAGTAAAACTATTTGTGTGGCAAATATTGCTATTAATATGGATAAAAAATGTTGGAACTAGTTCTGAAATGCTGAACTGAACACAATTGGTTAACTAGCCAGATTTATATTCATATTCATATTCATATTCATATTCATATTCATTTTTTTAATTGTTTAGCAACGGAAAACTACCAACAAAAATTGTTGATGTAAACTGGGCACATTTCTTATATATCTGATATTTTTAGCATTTTAATTAAGTGTAAAGTTAAACATTTACAGGGTATTCCATTGCTGTATTTAATACAAAGTTAATCATATATTTGTAGCCAGTTTTTTGCTCTCAAATCTGGAATTTGTTATATCGCTAAAACTTAATTGTTCTAATTTCATTTACACTGTTTTTTCAATTAGTGCATATCTGTTTCTTAAGTAGTTCTGAAAGGGGGTGGGTTGGGCTTACACTCACACAGCAAACATATTCGAATTCACATATTCATATTCATATTCATGTTGTTTTTTACGTGCGTATTTATGCCATATTATAAGTGATCTTCTTTATGCTTTAATTAAGCTCAATTGAGGCTGGCATTTGTGTGTCTGGGCTGGGAACTGCGTGCGATAACTGTGAGCAGTGACTGTAATTGTGACTATATAACAGTGGATATGAGACACGAATTACGTTTGGGTCATGCGCTTTTTATTGGCGCAAATTGACCTTTGTGTGTCGCAATTGCCGGCGGCTACTCACCTCGACGGACGACTTCAGGTTCTGGGGCACCTCTTTGAGGTCCATGTTGTAGCAGCGTATCCGCATCAGCTTCTCGATGCGGCCGTACGAGCAGCGTCTGTCATCCTGGTTGGCGGTGCCAAAGGCCAGCATCGAGTTCACAGCGGATATGAAAACGATGTTCAATAGCAGGCAGCGCTCCATGCTGTGAAAATGGACAAATGGACAAAGATTAGGTGGAAAGCCACATCAATGGGGCATCAATGGCGCCCTCTAAATCTTTTCGCTACACTCTCTGTTTATTTTCCTCGCGATCACAATAATCAATAAATAAAGCGGCGCACCTGAACCGACAGCAATTATTTTCGAATTAACAAATTACAAGATCATTGCCGCGCCATTGAGGATCAGCCCCCAAGTTGGGTCAGTGTTGGTTTTATTTGTATTTCTATTTGTTTTGTTTTTTCGTTCGTTCTTTCTTTCTATTTTATTGTCCATTTTGAACGCGTTCAATCAAGCGCAACTGCACCAAAAGGGCGGGCGAGTGGGCGTGCCAGTAAATTGAATTAGTTGCGAACTATAAAAAAATAAACGAAACTTATACAAACGAAACAAACAAAACGTAGGTCAATGCGGCGTATGAGTGATGTTTGCATATTACGTATACGCCGCGTTATTGTTTGGCTTTCACTCACTGTCAAAATTGTTGTATGGCATTGTGCGCACATCAAGCCTGCACTTAACTGCACAAATGCCAAAAAGTGGTTTTGACTAAACAGATACCCTGTAATGCATCCAAAAAGAAAACAGCTGCTTTTATTCTGCTAATCCAAACAGCTGCTTTCGGATGAGTTGTGCCATTTTGTGCCGGAAATGATTTACAATGTGTCACTTTTTTTAGTTAAAAGCAAAAAAACCACCTGTTAAAAATAACGCACCTGTGACTCAATCCGCTGACTGACATCCGAATTAAATGAGACTAAGTTGTCTTTAAACTTTTAAAGTGAACTGTTGTCTATTATCTTATCGTTATGCCTTTTGAATTTATTATATATCTCCCTTGATTCCACATCAAACAAAAACTGTGTTGCGCACAATAAATCATAAATCTATATATACTCTATCAGGAATTCCTTTATGGAACGTGTCAAAACACACAAACCAAAAAAATATATATTCAACATCAAACTGCAAATTGATGTTTTGCCAAAGAGCCAAAGAATTGCCAGATTTCTGCTTTCTGTTTCGATGATTCGCTTGGCCCGTGATAATCCGATGCCATAAGCGAGAAATGGATTTTCAAAGCGATATTGATGTCAAAAAAAAAAATCACTCTTTTTTACAGTTGTTTACGGCGCTGTCACGCCCCATTCAAGTGCAATTGCAATTGAAAAGTGCACGTGCCAATTCTGAGTTCTGTGCGAATTAGTTGCGTGATTACAGAAACTTTGTTTATGACTAACTCGCTATCTTTACTCTATAAATATATACATATACTCTTTTGTTTTCTATAATTTCGCTAAATATCGGGTATACAATGCAGTCCGCCCCACCCCCCAAAGGGTGCATGCATATTTTCTGTGACATTCATAATAAATATTAGTTTTGCCCGTCTCAAGTTCAGTTTATATGAAATAACAACAACAACAAAAAATGCATCGGTTGACGTTATTAATTCTCTGCTGCCCTGTTAACAAGTTGGCTAAAAGGGCATACTCAATAGCCCCAATCACTCAGTTGACTTTCATTTCTTTTGTTTATAGGATTTATGATTTTATTTGATTTATGGCTTTAACAATAAATATACCTACGGCCGAATGCCTTATGGCCAACAGACGCAAGCCACTTAAGAATTGGCCTATTTGCCGAGAACTTAACGGCCCGAATGATATATCGATCTGGCAATCCGATTTAATCGCAATAAGACATATGCCAGGCCATATTCAAGCGCCAATAACAACAATGGCGTAACTGATAAGGGACAATGGGACAATCAATAATAACCGTTAAAATGTTGGCCAACAATAGCAGGCAAAAAGCCGCAAGGGATTCGATTTCCGTTGATGAAGCAGATACTTGGAATATGCCCAGAAATTCATCTGCTCCAATTGACAACAATTTGAGGAATGTGCGCACAGACAGTGCTTACCAAAAGTATGACAATCTAAAGATATTAATATAAATTGTTGTAAAGAAATTAAAGATCAGGTTTACATTTGTGATAATTATCAAATATATATATCGTATATCTGACAAGTGAAGCAACTTTTGTAACGCACTGTCGTGTACCTCTTGTCATTAGAGATGCCTGCCGAATCGGCAAAAAAATAAACATTAAAAAACCACCAAAATAAATATAAAAAAAAATTAAAGCAATTTCAACACATTTCCACACACAGAGAGAAAAAGCGACCGCAACAATCAGCTCTGGCTAAAAATACATACATATATATGCCATATATAAGTTTAACCAGCAGATTTTATATATATATAATTTACAAAACTGAAACTGAAAACAGGAGAAAGAGTATGCAGCGAGCCAACTGCAAACTTATGGCCAACAGACAGATCCAAGAATTAATTTTTGATTCATTTTGGCTTAATAGAAGATATGAGTAGGGTGAGGGGCGGTGGCAGGGGTTGCTGTTGTTGCGGTATATCCGACATTTGTTGGACCTAAATTCAATAGAATTGGCAATAAAAAGGGCTAATGCTCGACAGGCGATACGGCTGCAAATGGAACATTCTCAATGGCCATAAAAACAGATCAGACACAGCCGCCGCCCCCCAAATGGGGCAAATACGTTCGCGCCCTATGTAGGTGGGGAAAAATGAAAATGAAGAAGAAGAGAATTCAGATATTGAAATCAGAATTTGAATTTATGCTTTCCACTTTGGCCGCATTTGTACAATATTTATTTCTATATATATAGGTGGATCCTCCTTCCCGAAAAATAAAGCAGACAAACAATGCTCGACAATACGCAAAACAATAATAGTTTCATATGGGAAGGCCGGAAAGTGGCGGGGCGGAGATGTGTCAGGCAATGGATTACGGCCTGGCTAATGATAAATATATATGGAATATTATTTATGTCCATATAACCCAGGCAGATGTTAAGCAAGCGATTATGAGATCAGTAAAAAACAACTATAATAAAAAAAAATAATTAAAAAAAAAAACAAGAAAGAAAATAAGAAACTTTAAATTAGTTTCAAATATTTTAATAACATTCTAAACATTTGTGAATGGATTTATGTGCTCGTATAATGCCCCTTGTCACACTTTGTGGGCGTAACGCCTTGTTTCACGTATAGTGTGTGAGTGTGTGTCTGTGTGTGCCTCAACCCCTCAACAGGTGTGCAGTTTTTCTTGCCTACGCGCTGAAGATTTATTTTCAATTTTCCTCACGCAGACTCGTATGATAAAGATTTATTTGTTTAGACTTTATGTGTTGAAACAATGCGTGAGGGGGGTTGGAAAATATGTCAGCCCCAGTTCCCCTCGCTTGTTATTATTTGTTTTTAACTGAATCTTATCGCGGAGCACCTCAAGTGCACAACATATCTGGAGAGCGGCCCTTATCAGCATAACGAAAAATTTTAGTTTGGATTCTGAATAAGTTTTTGCCTCCAAGTCGAAGTTGCGCGAGCAAAAACAATTAATTGAATGCAACAACAACTGTAATAAAAAAAAGAACGTTGACCATTTATTTCAATTAAACACAATCAAGAATATATATATTTTCCCCCCAGAGACCGAGCGTATACAAAAATTAAGCAACAACAAAAACAATAAACTTCCAAGCATAAAAAACGCGCTGGTTCAGCAGAAAAAAAAAACTGACCATTGGAGCCAATTGAGGAACCCACTAAGAAAATAGTATAAATGTGCTTTATAATCGAGTGGTACGTAAAGTTTCTTAAACTATAAAGAAATTTCTATATAAGTCATATTTTTTTGAAATCACGAAAGAAGAAAATTTAGATTTTTTTAGATTTAGTACAAAACACAATGAGCAATTTAATTAAGATACATAAAATAGATAAAGATCTCTGATAAGAGAAATGATGCACAGTTGGCTGACTAAAAGACAAAGAATCTTTTGACAAGGAAAGTTAAATACAAACAATCAGTCAACTTGGCAACGGATAAGAATCATTTGATATAGCTCAAAGGTGGGCTTTTATGAACAATGGGCGCTAAAAGACGATAAAGCAGGTGTTTCGATTAATTGCAGCATAAGCTCTAAAGATTACTGGCTCTCGATTGCTATGCCGCTTTACTAGACTCAATAAAGGTGATTTATAAAATTTCATTGAAAGCCCAATTGTCACGATAATGATTCACATTTCTATATATGCGGCTGATATTATAAATTACGAAGAGTCACGAAAATTTATTATCTATAACTTTTTGAGAGTACACAAAATATTTCAATAGAGTAATTTGGATTTTCCAACTTGACAGAAGTATTTTAAAAGCCACCCTCGCGCATAAGTCAATTCTTGTTCGTTTTTGTCCGTTATTCATCTCCGTCGCTTCTCTCAATTGAAATCAATTTAACTGTTTTTATCTCATTATGCTCGGCACAGCTATACCCTAGGTTAAGTCGACGATAAGTAACTCAGCTCAATGTTAAGCATAACATTTCTTAGTTACTTAACAGCGTCTAATCTAATGAAACACTGAAAAATGTTGAAATGCTTTGTAATCTTTTGACTAACGATAACCCAGCGAATGCAGTTGATAACGCTGAAAAAAGCAGTATTTTTAACGAATTCGTTTTACCTCTTAGGTAATCCAGGAAATTGTGTTTTATACCCATTTAATGTGTGTTATCCTTAGCGCAAGCAATTTCTCCGCCAACACATTTTCAATAATCTTCACTATGCAATATATTCTTTATACTTCATTCATTTAATCTGCTCGAATTGGCACTGCACAAAAAATATATAGATTTTCGTTTCACAGAAATTGCAGTCGTATTTCAATTAACACGAATTTTGTACATTGTTTTTTTCTTCTTTATTTTTTGGTTTTCGTTTTTACGCGCACTAACGGAACCGATCGCAACGACCACCGGAACCGACCCGTTCAATTCAACCGCAGACGTGGAATTGAAGCAATCGCCGAGAGAGTCGCAGATCGCTCGCTGTTCGGTTGCCTTTCGGCATGGGATTTGTACTACCGAAAAAAAACAACCGAGAGCCGAAAAGCGAAAACACTGATAAAGCACCGCACGAAGCGACAACAATGCAGCCCGTTCGAGGGTGGGCCAATGGGCGGTCGTCGTAATTTTCTTCTATGGAAACTGAATTGAAAAATTAAAATTTGAAGAGAGTAAAACTCAGAGAGAGAGAGAGAGTCGCACTGCACTCGCGCTGCACTGTGCCAGGCGGTGATAACAACAAAAATGGTAACTGATATGCGTACATATTTTTTGCCCACTGTGCCTGGAATTGAATTAAATCGCTCTGTTTGTGCCACTGATTTTGACAGCTTTATTTAGTATTTGTATTTCGCCTTCAATTAGCATTTGATAGCTAACAAATTGATCGGATCGATGACGATGTCAACCGGCAGCATTTTCAATTTAATCACTCACTCACGTCTCGGGCTTCCGACTCGAAATGCCTCATATTACAACTTCAAAAAAAATAATAATAATAATGAAGTTCGTGATAAGAAATTACGTCTATTCCCATTTCTTATCAACACTGCTCTAATTCATTAAGACCTTAGAAAACAACACATTTCAACTGACAGCTCTCAATTTTGAAAGACAGTTCTTTTATCAGAAAAGTTATTGCTGAAGAACTGACAAACGAATGTTACTTTGGGGTATTATAAAAGAAATAGAAAGCTGTTTCGCAGTCACGATTAAGCTTAAACTCTTTATTTTATAGTTTATGATCAGATAAATATATCATCACAATAAAATACTGAAATTCAATGTTTTTGTCATTAATATTATCTGAAACTGCAAATTCTGCTGATAATATCCTAACAAAAGCGGTCATTATTGCTGCTCTACTACCCTAAATTTATTTTTACCGGGCATTTCCGTAAGCCAAACATCTTCTACCTGTACACAGGTAGCTATTGATTATAACCGCAGGTACACTTATGGAAAAATTTATGTAAATAATATTCACTTGCATTCGTTTTGCTTTTCTTTAGTTTTCTTTTTATTTATTAAACTTGTTTACAACATGAAAAAGAAATGGTAGAAAAATATGACATTGTGTTTCTTTAAGGTTTTTTTTAATATATCAAAACCCATATTCCATTAGATTTTAGTCTTTGCCTTCAAATTTGTTTTAAATTTTTTTTTTGGTTTCTTTTTTGTTTTTTTTTTTGTTGAATATTAGTTAATTGAATGTAAAGTATGCAATAAAAATGATTTTTTCTTGTAGTTGGATTAATTGGGCAAACGAGTCATAAAATTTAAAAATAAGAATTTGAGTAAAAAGAAAAGTGAGTAAATTGTAAAACAAATAATAATAAATTAACCCGCCCGTAAATGTTTTAACACACATCCCTGCTAGAGGGTTTTTTGATTAAATAAGATTGCTTTAAGTGTATGTGTGTGTGTGTGTGTGTTAAAATTGAGCAATTACACGTGTTTTGTTGCTACTTTCTTTCAACACATTTTCGTTAGATTTGCATCTAAATATCAAATTTTTTTTAATGCATTTTTTCGTTTTGTTTTATGCATTGTTTTTTTTATAAAGTTTTTCGTTTTTTTTTTGTTCGTTTTTTTCAATATTTATATAAATGTATTCGTTTTTTTTGTTTTTCTTTTTATAATTAATTAATAAAAAATTATAAATGAGCTTTCATTTTGGTTTTCCATGAAAAATCAATGAAGCTTCTGGCTATATGGTTATATATAGCAAAAATCATGAGCTTTTACAATTCTGTTGCTTGAATAAGTTTAACTTGTTCCAACTAAATTAGGTAATACAACGGATATTTTTTAGCCAAAACTAATCACAATCTTTTGCATTCAATATTGCAAATATATGCTTGAGTGTGTGTGTGTGTGTGAGTGTGTGTGTAAGGGGTGTGTCGAGTGCTTAAAGCAGCTCCATATATATATATAGTTATATTTCGTATGCCTCTCAATTGACGGATTTCTTGTTTCAATTTGTTTTGTTTCCTTTTTTCTTGTCGATCTCTCTTTCAAGGATCGTCTATGGCTGATTCTGCAGACGCAGCTGGTCGCTTATGTTTGTGTTCTGGTAGAAGAGGCGCACCACGTGCGTGTCGCGCTCATCCTTTGTGGCCAGTATCTCCAGCTGGAATGTCTCCGAGAAGCGCGTGTCGATGAATGCGCCCAGAGCGACCACATCGCACTTGGCGATGGTGGCGCCCTCCAGTTCGCAGTGTTTGCTGTAGCGCGGCGCCTTCGCCAGATCCTCGGGCAGCTGGCGGAACTGGTCGGTCACCGCATTGTTGCCAAAATCAATAAAGTGCACCTCGCACTTGCCATCGTCCAGCAGCTTGACGATCTCGGCCCGATAGAAGACCTCGTCCTCCGGGAATTTGGCCACACAAATGGCGCCCACCTTCAGCTCGGTGAAGGTCTCAAAGTTCTGTTCGGCATCGAGCATTTTGTCGGTCATTTGCTCGAGTGCCGGCACATCCTGTTCCATTTGCACATAGAAGGACCTGGCATTGTCGAACTGCACCACAATGCAGTTGTGCAGCACCACCTCTAGCGGTTGCTGCACGCCCGCCACCGTTCCGGCCAGCTCCTCCGCAAAGTCCTTGTAGTTGATGCGCAGCTGCACCGCCTGCTGTGCGTTCGTCTCGTTCAGCTCGTTGACCAGCTCGTAAACCTCACCGAAATGCTGCTCCAGCAGCGCACCAAACGCCTCGTCCAGCTTCTCATCGGGCACATCCGGCGGCAGCTCGCTCAGCTGGCAGTGCTGCGCCAGCGGCGGTATCTGCCAAATTTCGGGCGGCAGGACGAACACCTGCGGAACAGTCGCGCTGCCGCCGTAGTCAACGAGGAACACCTCGCAGCCCTTGTCCGCTTCCAGCAACCGCTTGATGCGGCAGCGATAGTAGCAATCGTCCTCCTGGACATGGCACACGCCATTCAGATCGACGCTGGGATTCTCCAGCGGCTCCCACTGCGATTTGGGGATGCCCTGCAGCGTCTTCACAATCAGATCCAGCTGGGCCGAATTTTTCTTGAGCTGCACATAGAAACTCTTCGGCGAGCTGCCGTACGAGATGATGCACTCCTTGTTGTTCGCCTGCGCCTGCGGCTTCTGCAGCTCCGCCTCCAGCAGTTTCTGGAGCTGCTCGTGGATGTTGAGCGCATGTTTATCCATGGTCTTTAGACGCACGACGGGCGGCTGCGCTGATTTGTTGACAAACTCGACGGCCACCTCCCCGTTGCAGCTGTCGATGAGGGCGTCCAGCGCCTCGCGCGATTCCTTCGGGTATTTGATGAAATTCGGGCACGGTTCGAGAGCGTGCAGCTCCGCCAGCGGCTTCAGCTGTGCCAGCTCCGCGGGCAACTCGAACAGCTTCTCGACCAGCGCCTGATTGCCAAAGTCGATGAAGAGGACGCGATACTGCAGCGTCTGCTTGGCCGGCAGCTGCTCGAGGATGCGTGCCCGGTAGAATTCGTTGTCATCGGCAAACTGGGCCACGCACAGCTCGCCCAGCTGGGCAACCTGCTGCTTTGGCTGCAGTTTGACGCCCTCTCCGTTCAGCAGCTCGCTGGTGTTGTCCACCAGTCCGTTGTTCGCCTCGAGCTGCAGATAGAAGCTGCTGGGACTGTTCACATGGGTGACAATGGCCACCGTTGAGCTGGCGCCGGAGTCGGAGTTGGTGTCGGCGCTAGTTGCGCTTCCATCCGATGACTCGGGTGTTTTCTCCGCCTGCGGCTGCTCCTGCGGCTTGGGCTGTTTGCGCGTGCAAAGCGGCAGCAACTGATCCAAGACATTGTCCTCGTCCAGCAGCAGATGTATGATGACATGCTCCAGACCCGGCTGCAGCAGCTGGGTGGTGAACACCAGCTCACCCTCGCCCGTCAGCTCGGCAAACTTGGCCTCCGCCTCGTTGGACCAGGCCACATAATCGTCGGGCAGCTGCAGTGCACAGCGTTTGGACAGACTCGGTGCGCTGGCAATTTGCTCCGAGAGGAGCAGACACCTGGACGTCGAGGAGGTGTTGCCGTAATCAATGAAGCGCACCTCGTAACGGGCGTCGGGCAGCTGACGCAGCAGCTCGGCGCGATAGAAGAGACCATCGTCATCGAACAAAGCGGCAACAATGCTGCCCTTCTCGAACTGCTCCAGCGGCTGCAGCTGCTGTTCCGCATCCCCCAAATAGAGTTCGATCAGCTCCAGCGCCTTCGAGTCGCTCTCCAGCTGAATGTAGAAATCGGCAATGCTGTTCACGTGCGAGATGTAACAGCTGCTGCCGCTGCAGACGTAGTCCAGTGGCTTCGCATAGCCGTCGTCGATCAGTTTCTTGGCCACGTCGACGCCTTCGATGTAGAGGTTGACGTAGCTGCGCGTCTGAAAATCGCCGCGCGTCAAGTATTCGTAGTGGAGGATCTTCTCGTAGGAGTCGTTGAAGATGCCATTGGCTGCATCGGCCCATTCCAGTTTGCCCTTGGGCGCAATGGGCAGAGCGAAGGGCAGGCAGAAGGGCTCAATTTGGGAGCACATGCTCCGCTTAATCTCCTTCGCATCGGAGACGCAATCGGTGTTGCCAAAATCGATAAACTGCAATACCATCAGTTCGGCATCGAGTATTTTGGCCCGATACCAGGACTTGTCCATGGAATACATCGAGATGCAATCGGCGCCGTTCACAATATCCAACAGCTGCGGCAGCGATGGGGAGACTATCTGCAAATTCTCCGTCAGACGCTTCAGCTTGGGCAGCGCATCCATGGGATGCACATAGAAATGGGCGGGATTGTCGCAGTGGCTCAAAACAGCTGTTTCCATATCCTTGTACGGATCGGGCGTGGGCGAGGGTGTGGGTGACGCTTTGACTACGGCAGCTATTTCCTCGCTCGCCTGAGCTGGCAACGACTCCACTGTTTCCACTGGTTCGGGCGCAGCTGCAACGGGTGTCGGCTCTGCTGGCTTCGGTTCAGCTTTGGTCGCAGCTGGAGCAGGTGCTGGAGATGGAGCTGGAGTTGGAGCCGGAGCAGGAGCAGGTGCTGCTGCTGTTGGCGGCACTTGCTCGGTCTGCTTGTTGGACTGCTTCTTTTCCTTTGGCTCTTTCGTTTCCTGCTGCGACTTCTTGGCCTTTGGTGAGCTGTTCGCCGAGTTGGATTTGCTCTTGCGCTGCTGCAGCTCCTCGTCATCGTCGGTGGTCAGGTCGACGCATTCAATGAACTCATATATGTGCGGCTTCTCCTTGTCTAGCTGCTGGCGCATATAATCGATATCCCTGCCAGCAATCAGCTTTTCCCCCTTCAAGATATCCACAACGCTTTCGTTGTTCTTCGGCAGCAGGACATCGGCAATGAGATGATTGCGTCGCGTCTCAATGGGCTTCACTGTGACCAGCTGTTCGTCCAACAACTTTGCCAGACGCGCTTTCAGTTTCTCATCGCTGTTGATGCGGCCCACAGGCAAATTGATCTCCACTGCAAAGCAGCTCTTATTCGCATAAAACTTTTCCTCCAGCTGCTTGAGCTGCTCCCGCTGCAGTTGCTCCGTGTTGCCGTAGTCAATGTACAGCACATCGATGCGTGTGCCCTTCGCATCCTTGGCCACGATGCGTGCCCGATACCAATTGCCATCGGCGCTGAGTGCGGCACAGATCTGATCCTTTTCGATTTTACGCAGTTGTTTACCTGGAAAAGGGATATCTTTTGTATTTGATTTGCAACCGCTTCGTTTCGTTTGCTCACCTTTCTTGGAGTAGAAGTTGTACATATCGTCGAGCAGCTGCTTCATCGCTGAGGTGACAGCGTTGGGCTGCACAAAGATGCGATACGATTTGGCTGTGTACACAACGAGCGCTTTGAAGCTGTTGACCAAAACGGGATAGCCGCAAATAAATGCGCTGCGCTCTTCTTTAAAGAGAGGCATCACGGGATGCAGGTGTATGCTACAAAAATAGGGTATACATTAGTGGTATTCAATGCGAATGCGAAAGTAATTGCTTTGCCTACATATTATTCTCACAGACATGCTTTATATTCAAGGCATACGATTTGCCCTCATAGTGCTCCTTGAACGGCTTGGCCAGCTCCTTGTTCGACTTGACAAACTTGACATCGTCGTAGCTGCACAAAAAGTTAACATCGCTGCAGCTCTCGAGCTGTATCTTAAAGTTGGTCATGTCCCGTATGGACGTGAATTTGCCGCGCACCTGTTGACCGGCCAAAAGACTGACGCGCACAGCTGCAAATCGATGGGTGAAAGGATTAGATGAGATTTATTTGAATGGATTTAGAAAGAAGACTCACGCTCCGCCACCTCAGTAAGGAACTGTGCATTGATGAGGGTATCGCGCAACGAGGCGCCATTCACCAGCATCTTGACGATGTAAGTGTTCCAGCTGTTGTTATTGTTGCTACTGTTGTTGTTGTTGTTCTGCTGCTGCTGCTTCGAGCTGAACTCACATTCAACTTTAGCATTGGCCGGCACAAATTTCTCCATGCGATCCACAATATACAAGTGATCGTAGTTGGTGACAACCCTGTCAAAGCTGCAACGCTGCGCCAGGCAAGGCACCTCCGCAAAGCGCTGCTCCAGCTGCCAGACATCCTCGGAGGTGACCGTCAGCAGATTGCCGGCATCCACGGCAAATATGCGATATTTGCGCTGCATGTGATTGCAGGCGACTACCGTGCCGCGCAAAATGGCGTTATCCTTGCGCTGGCGCACAACCACACTGGAGCCCACCTTCAGCTGGAGCGGCTGGTGCGGCTTCTGGCGATAGAATTGCCGCATTTCGCGCAGTGCACTCTCGTATTTGGTGGCCAGGGACTTTGGCACTACGTAGAATTGGAATGGCGAGACCCACCAGGACAGACTGGCCGCCTCCTTGGTGGGCGTCTTAATGTCCTGCACCACATACGGCTTGTCCAGCGGCACATATTTCTCCGGCACCGGTTTGGGCTGCGGCTTGGGCGATGCCGTCTCAGCGCTGGAGTTGGCATCGCTTTCGACGCCGCTGGAACGCTTCGAGCTGGCAGGGGTGCCATCCAGCGTGGACTTCTGGCGCTGCGGCTTCTGCGCGAAACCCTGCGGCGCATTCTGCGACCGCTGATTGGGCGAACTGCGCTGTGACTGCTGCAGTTGCTGCGCATCCTTGCGTGGCGATTGATTGTTGCCAAGGCGACTGCACGGGTTAAAAGTGAAAGTGAAAAAGTGCGAATAACTGGAATAAGATATCTCGATATTTACGTATTTTTGTTCGCCTCCAGTTTGCCGTTCTGCAGACGCGGCGAGTCCGTGCGATTGCGTCCGTTCTGGCGATTGCCCTTGCGCGGCGAACTCATCCCGCTGGTGTAGCTGCTGGTGCTGTGGCTCTCGAAGCTCGCGTCGATGCGCACATCACGACTGCGTCGCACCAAATTGTGATCCGCACGTGACTGCTGCAGTTGCTGCTGCTGCGGTTGCTGCTGCTGCTGGCGTTTGGCGCCGCTCTGCTGCGATTGCGTATCCTTGGAACTGGCCGAAGCCGAGCTATCCCAGTCAGTGGCATTGGTGTTCTTCTTCTGCTTCTGCAGCTGCATGCGATCCTCGCTCTCCACAGTGGTCGAGTTGAGCACTTGACCCTTCTCCAGCTGCACTTCGGAGGCTGTCGACTCGGCGCGCGTCACGTTCGCATTGAACTGGCCCTTCTCCAGCGATAGATACTGCTCGAAGGGCATGGACAGCTTGTACAGCTTCTTCATCACATTCAAATTCTTGGCCAGCAAATTGACCACATTGAGGCCGTCGGGTTCGATGCGAAAGACGCGCACGCTAAACGTGCGACGCCTGATGTTCGACTCCTCGGCGAGCATCTCGAACTGATCGGTGATCTTGTCCTGGCTCAGTTCGCTGTTCTCGAAGCCCTTCAAACAGCACTTGATGGCCTGGCGCGGCATCTGCAGATGCTTCTCGGCAATGTTGCCAATCAAATGCCGCTTCACATGCTGCTCGTACCCAAAGTCCACGTGGCGCACAATGATCGTGGAATCATCGACACGCAGCAGCTCCGCCCGATACCATTCCCGATCGCACTTGACCACACAGGGCGCGCCCAGCACCAGCTGTTCGGGCACCACCTGGTTAATGTTGTAGTAGGCAAACATTTCGTCCATCAGCTGCTCGAACACTTTGATGTTGTTCACCTTCTGCACGTAGAAATTGCTCGGCGAATCAATGAAGCGTATCTCGACGGCGTCGTCGTTCTGCAGCTGCTCCGCTTTGGCGTACGCCTGGCGTGAGTTCTTCAGTTTCTTGAGCACATCCAGCATGCTGTTGCCCTGCGAAATAAATTCGAATTAAAATCTGTATACAGATTTATAGAGAAGCCACTTACATTGTGCATCAGATGGCACGTTTGCATGGAGCCGACGCTCTCTGGCGCCTGGACGGTCAGCTGGAAGCTGACATACAGAGCCGAGTTCTTGAAGATGCGCTTCATGCTCACGTCGAGGGCGCCCAGCTCCTTGGCACCGGCCAGGGCAAAGCGGAAGGCAAACGGTTTGATCTGCAGCAGTTCCTGAGGTATTTGATAGAGATCTTTCAGCGCCAACAGCTCCGAGTTGCCGTAATCCACATAGACAACACGGAATCTTTGGCCATAGATGGCGCTGACTAAGGCACGATAGCAATTACCATCCTCGGAGAAGCGCGCCACACAGGCAGTGCCCACGCCCGGCAACTGATTAAGCGACTGCAGACGGATCTTCTCAATCTGTCCCATCATCGCGTTCAGCTCGTTGGTGGCGCTCTTCAGCTGCACCCAAAACAAATGCGGCCCGTTCTCCACAAAGCTCACGTAGACGTCGTAGGTCAAACCCACGGTCAAACTGGTGGTGCGAAAGGCCGGAACGAGCGGCTGCAGCTGTTGCTTCTGTGCGGCAGCCGCACTCGGTAGCTGGGAGAGCGCATATCGTGGCGTGGGCACAAAGTTAAGCGGCGGCTGCTTGGGCAGCTGCATCAACGGATGGAGATGGTGGTGGTGGTGCTGCTGCTGCTGCAGCAGTTGCTGCTGCAACGGATTATTGAGGCGCACATTGTAGTACAAGTTGAGTGGCCTGGGACTAGTTTTGGGCGTGTAGACATTGTGCGAGGGCAACAGCCCCGACGATGGCTCGGAAGTTTGATAATTGGCACGTTGTTGACTGTATGGATGCTGATTGGCCGCTGCAAGTGCGGCCTTCTGGGCATTAGCCAGGTGCGCCGGTGCCACCTGGACGCTGTTTGGCAAAACATTCGTCTGAAAAATGATATCGAGTACAATATATAGTATAAATATATATGGGTGCATGTTTCGAAATCGAGAAAACAAGTATAAAGTTTTGCATGCAAAAATTCAATAATTTCTTATAAGGAGTTGCCCTTTTTGCATGACCAAATCATGACATGATTATTAATTATATTTTAAGCTTATTTTTATATACACTTTTTATCGAGATCTTACCAGGTTGGCCAACGGCGTAGGCAGCACCATTTTAGGCGGGGCCTGCACCTGTATCAACTGCTGTTGTTGTTGCTGCAGCAACTGCTGCTGCTGCTGTTGCTTGGGTGGTGTATATTCGTTGGTCGCTGCTGTTTTCAGCGGTCGAGGCGGCGTTGTGGCCAACGTGCGATGCACGTCGAGGCGAGCGGCGAGCGAGTAGCGTGCCGCAATCTGTTCACGCGCCACATCTGTGGGCGATTGGATGCTATTGTTGTTGTACTCAATGAGGGGTGACTGTGGTTCGGCCTTCCACAGTTTTTTGCAGTGCTCCATGATCAGCTCTTTGGCTATTGGGGCACCAATTTGCTTCTGTTGCACCAGAAATTCGTTCAGCTCAAAATCCTTCCAGCGTACGCTGGCAAACTTTTGGCCGCATATTTGTATGGGATCCACCTCGATGGTGACCGCATGATTCACAACCAGCTGATGAACTGCATCCAGTTCGGCCTGATCCCATTCGGAGCAAATGCCGAGCACAATATATTGTGAGCATAAAACTGGAACGTTTTGTAGCAGCTGCGGCTGTTTCGAGAAGAGCAGCTGTGAACACAGAATACACAAACGATATCAGTTTATATGATATAGCATTGGAATTAAGAATTTTGTACTCACATCGTGACTGCTCACATTACGCTTATAGCCGTAATCAAGAAATTCAATCTCGACGCGCATCTGGCTGCGATTGCTCAGCTCGCGTTTGTCATCGATGCCGGCGCTGAGGACGCGCGTACGCATATATTCGACATCTCCGGGTGCGGCTCCATTTGTGCGCTTAAACACACAAAAGGTGCCGGGCGTGAGGAGCGCCTGTTGGCGCTCATTTGACCAGCTCGGGTCTATGGCAAAGCACGTTGGCAGCAGCGTCTCGATGCGCTTGCTGACCAAGAAGGCGGCATCCCGATTGGCCTGGCCGAACAGTTTCAGATAGGGTCCGACATGGTCCAAATGCGTGATATATAGCTCAACGCTGGATGCGCCACCAATAACTGGCGTCTTGCCGTTCATTCTTTAGCTAATGTTTCGCTGTGAAACGAAAGAGATACAAATATTAATTCGCTTCATTTATATGCAGCGCGCAACATTTTATTTTAAATTTTCTCTGAATTTGCAATTTTCAGCACACACACACACATTTTTTAGGGACAACCGTAATACTCGGTGCAGAATTGTATATTTGTTATTTTTGTCATGCGTTGGCAACCCTGTGTCGAAATGCATGAGAAATAACTGTAAACATGGCCTGTTCCTGCAAATTTTGTATGCTAAGCACTTGCACAGGTGTACGTGTATGTGTGTGCTTATTCTGCCACACACACATAATTAACGTTCTACTTTTGTCTCATTTTTAAGCGGCAGTAATTAACAAATTCCAAACTACTTACGTTGTCGTCGTCGTTGTCCAAAGCGAAACTCAGAAGAAAAAAACGCTCCGTGCCCCTGCAGCGCCCCTTGTGTGCATCAATGCTCACTACAGTCGCCTAGCGGCCAGCCAATTGGTTGTTTGTTGCTCTGATCCGCTTTGCTCTTCTGTATTTAAACAAATTCCCGTTTATTTGGCACACTTTATGCTTTTTAGTGTTTTTTCTCCTCTGATATGTGTGTTGCATGCGAAGCGAGCGTTTTTTTCCTCTGCGGCTGTCAGCAGTGTGTGATGTTACTTCGTGGATGTGGTAGAAAGTCTTTCAGTGTGATTAGAAATCGTTGAGTTTCAGTCTTTTTAGTTTGTTATAGTCCTCGAAAAATTGCTTGCGTTGCAAGCGCAACCCAATTTGAACGTGTTGCAGTAGTTGTAGTTATATCATAAAGCAATTAATCAATGCGAAATAGATTTAAGTCGAAAATGATTTGCCCACCCAGTAACTCAGCCCGAGACAACGACGACACGACTGTCGATAAGTTACATTATCGATTGGCATGATAAATCGAGCAACAGAGTGACCGTCCTCGTGGCAGTTAAGAAATCTTAAGTGAGCGGCAACGCTGTCAATTTAACAGCAGTCCAACATTGCGCTAACAGACCAGTAGCTGTTATCGGAGGCAAATGCCATCTTAACGGTCTATAAACCAACAATACGATCATATTTTAATTATTTTTAGAATTTTATTAATCAACATTCAATGAAACGACTTTGTTGCATTATTTTGTGGTATGTATTTACGAATAGCCAAGCCATTTTTAATTTCTTTAAGTTTGATTACAGTTTACAGTTTAAAAACTAAAATGATTGCATTTAAAAGTTCGTTTACATGTGTATATATATTTTGCTAAGAATCTCACTTTTAAAAATTTCCGTTTCAATCCTGATAATAAGAACTACACATACATTTACATATATGCATACATAATAATATATATCGTTTACTTTCAGATCCATTAATAAGGCGCATTCCAAAGGTGTTCTCTATATATAGAACTCAATCTAGAACCTAGAGGGTAATTAAATAGAATATGATAATATTTGACATACAATACACGGCTCAATTCACAACTGAATAAACAAAAGCAGAGATTTCTAGAATTGTTAATCGAGTTATGAATAAATCATGTATTGCAATCGCATCGGATTCAATTACAGCCAAAAAACAATTAACTCAACAATTAAATTGCGAAATGTAAGCGAAAAAGCAACGATAATCAGTGTAGAAAGTAGATGATAAGTATATCGGGTTCTAAATTACGGAACGACGATTAAACAACACATGCACCGAGCTATACATCTGTGATTGACAGCATTTTGTGATGTACAGATAGATTATGAGAATTATTCGAAAACAGAACGTTTTTACTACTTGCGTAACAACTAAAAAAAACTAAATATAATCTTTAATATCTAACCAAAGCCCAGCAGCCCGTGGCATCGTCGCGTCTATAGTATCGGGGCCGATTATCCCTGAAAACGGTGACAGCGGGAAACTGGTTCTCCTGTATAAATCGGATGGTGGCACGCATCTAAAAAAGAGGATACCGAATTAGAGGGTTTCGTTAATGTGTGTTTATTGTACGCACCTGTGGCGCAAAATGCGGCGGCTCCACATCGGGACTGGAGGACAAATGCTGCAGCAGAAACTCATCTGTCTGCGAGAGCCACAAATCGGCGCCACGCAATGGATCATAGTTGAACGGCCCAATGCGCAGCATGCCCAGCGTGGAGTCATAAACGTCCAGCACCTGCGAGAGTAAAAATAGGGATTCAATCAGTGACTGAATGATTGATCAATCGGAGGCAGTTGCTCACCGTTTGTGAGCCCATAAAGATGCGCGCATCGCGCAGCTGTCGATCGGGTCCTCTGTCTGGGAAGGAAGCCGGAAAGATCTCGCCAGTCTTGATATTAACGCCCACGCCATAGATGATGGGGCAATTGATCTCGCCGCGGAGCATGGTGTTCAGCTCGCCCACGCAGGCCTGCGTCAAATCGATTTCGAGGTGATGCTTGTGGAATGATTCTGTTAGCGAAAGAAAAGGTGAGCAAAACGTTTGATGGTAAATGCTTTGAGAACTCACGCATAATGCTGTAGAAGACATCCTCGCCGTAGCCCTGGGAGTCCCGATAGCCACCAATCAGCTGCAATTCGATGCGTCCTTCCGGATAGCCCAGCGCCAGCTCCTGGACACGCGACACCATTGTGCAAACGGCCTCATCCACGCCGCTGCCATCGAAATGGGCTAAAGCCACAGCACCGGAGCCTGTGGATAAACTTTGGATTTTAGTTTCTAATAGCAGGTAAATGAAGCCAATTTACGACTCACCCGAGTGCCTCACAACAACAATAATACAGGTGGTGGCATCGTCGGCACCGATGATGTTGATGTTCTTGTCGTGCGGCGCAGCGGCGGCCAGCTCCCGCTGTCCCACATACAGCAGCCCGACGGGGCCCACCGACTTGGCCTGTATCGAGTGCAGCTGCTGTGCATAATCTCTGTAGACGGGATGCTGAAGGAACAGGCTGTTTGTGTCCATCGGGCAGTCATCCTGCAGCACGCCATTCAGCACCAGCACCATCCTGGTCTCTGTCTCTGTTTCGGTGTTGGTCGTCTAGTTAACGCGCCTCCTCCTAGTTGCCGCCTCCACCAGAGCAGAGCTTCAATTTCAATTACGTTGCCCCTTAAGACGAGCAGCAAAAGCAGCAGCAGCCAGCTGCAAGAGATGCGAGATGCGAGAGGATTTCATTATTTGACTTGGCCACAATCTTTTAAATTTTATTTTATTTTTTGTTTTTTTTTTTTTGCCAGACAACAGAAGCATAAAAATCAATTTACGATGCAAGTTCGCCACGAAGATGGCAGCCAAAAGATTTGCATGCTTGATAATAATTTTCGAAGGCAGCAGAACACAAAAAAAAGCAGAGAGAAAACATGTGGAAACTACGGTATGCCGAAGTTTAAATACCCTTACAAATGCCCTTGCTTTGATTTCATACAAATTGAGAGCTACGTGAAAGTTTGTATTGTTTTCTACAATAAAAGTTTTAAAATTTCAAAAAAAAATTGTTTGGCATAAAAGTCCAATATTAATCAGATCAAGATCACAGCTTAAAAGCATTGCCTTATTGGGTTTCGAAATCATGAATAATATAGTTTTCCAATCTGTTTTATTTGTTTTCCAAGTTTTAACTTTTAATAGCATAGATATAGAGACTTAGCTAATAATACTTAAGAATATAAATACTTTCAATCACATCTCAAATCTATAATACCTCGTTTTTAGAGTATACACATGGAAATATGGGTAGCTGTAAGTATAGCGAAGGCGTTCCCAGTTGCCCGCTGCCCAGTTCCAGCTTAGAACTGCCAACTCGTTTGTGTTTCAGTTACTGTTGCGCGTATCCCAATCTTCCCCCTGCCCCATCGAACGGGCTCATAAATTTGACGGCCCTTTCGCAAAATGCTAAATAAAAATGTCATACCTGTGCAGCTGCAGGCGAAATTATATTGTACTCGTTTATTCAGTTTTATATGTGTATATTTTATGTTCGAAATTGGTTCCGTTTGTCCGCGTGACAGCAGCGACCAGCAGGAGGGAGGTGATGGGCGTGCCGCCCACAAACGGCGACTGGCCGCCGGCCTGTAAATCTAATAAAAACAATTCCGAGGCCATTTTGGGTCAACAATTAGCTGCGACGCGCTATTGAGTCCGTATATGGATGTGTGGCGTCAATTGATGCCACACCAAAAGTCACAAATGTCACACGAAAGTTAATAACAATTAAGTGGCAACAGGCGGCAACCAACAACAACAACACCACAAAACATCGAATTAACAAAGCAGCAAACGAGCAGCTGCCGATAATTTAATAAAATAGTCATTTACAACCACTTGGCAAACAGACAAAATCGCCCTGCACCACCATCTCGTAAATATATATCTTTGAAAAATCATAGATTCATTCATGTGTTCTCTTTAAATAGATATATTTCTTTTAATATTAAGCAGCGGTTTGTGTAAGGTGAATATTTGTTTCGAATAAGTTTCATAGAAACTTTTCTTGTAACGTTTATTTTGATTTCGGTTGCCAAATCAAATTGACAATGCTATAAAAATAACTTCTTGACTGTTTTATAAATTACGCTTTAACGTTATCTTATCTTTTGGTTAAACACCTTTTTTTATAGAGTTCCTGTTAAATTTGAAATGCATTTATAAATGCCAATCGAGTAGTTTGTATACTTTCTCTCTTATGCTGATGTTCAATCTAGCTTGATTGAGCTGGCGAAACTTACCAGCTAATTTAACTACATGGTAAATATTTATCATAAACATCAATTTTTAGCAAGAACGCTAGAATTTTCTACAGATTATTGCAAAATATATTACATAAACTATAGAGTATGTTTTGTGTCTTTTTGCAAAAAAACAGCCCAACGCAGTTTTTTATAATCAACTTAAAATCGAGGCTTCTGTGCTCCGAACACCCTGTAAACAACAATTGCCAACGCGCATTGGGAGTCAACTTGAGTAGCTGGCAATTGACTTTAGTCGTCAACTCAGAGGCGCGCATTGTGTGTAATTGAGTTACATATTTACCTACAGCCGCTGTCTAGTTTCAATTAAGCAAAATAAAGATGAGTTAAAGTTCAAGTACACACACACACACACATACACACACATATATACAGGTATGAGTGTGCAATAACAAATACAACAACGACTCATAAACATTCAAAACAAGCAAAAAACCAACTGATTCATTCGAGTTGCATTCGCAACAATTGTAAAATTCCTAATTCCTGCTTAGAAAAAGATGCCTGCCGAACAAACAAAAGAAAACTGGTTCAAGAGCCAAAAGGAAACAAGTAATCACGTTGCAGTTGGGTGTAACCGACAGCGCAATACACGCTTTTCTACCAAAAATTTTCAAAAAAATTAAATTTTAAAATATGCATATACTTTGAATGTGGAATCAATATATAGGACAAATCATGATCAAAATGCCATCAAACATAAAAATAGGTTTCCTTTTGACAAATTTATGGTAGTTTGAAATATGGGAACTATGGATCCGAGAATTTTACATGTCAAAAATTTTTCTCGATTTTGACATGATTTTTGACCAAAAATATGACCCCCTCAGAATCACTTTTAATGTTGTTTTTTATGCTAATAATCACAAAACTAATCGATTAAAAGTATAAATTCGCAATTCTAAATTTTGAAAAAAAAAATTTTTCGAAAATTAACAAGGGGGGACCCTTTGCTTTTTTGACCAAAAACTCAAAAAAAATTTATTTTCAAAAATTAGTATATTTTGAATGTAAAGTGAATATATAGGACAAATCATGATCAAAATGCCATCAAACTTGTAAATCGGTTCATTTTTGGCAAAGTTATGGAAGTTTTAAATACGGGGCAATGGGATCCAAGAACTTTACATGTCAAAATTTTTGTCGATTTTGACATGATTTTTGACCAAAAATTTTACCCCCCAAAATCACTTTAAATGCTGTTTTTTATGCTAATTATGACAAATACAATCGATTAGAAACAAAAATTCGCAATTCTAAATTTTGAAAAAAAAATTTTTTCCAAAATTCATAAGGGGGGACCCTTTGCTTTTTTGACCAAAAACTCAAAAAACAATTTTTTTTCAAAAATTAGTATATTTTGAATGTAAAGTCAATAAATAGGACAAATCATGATCAAAATGCCATCAAACTTGTAAATCGGTTCATTTTTGACAAAGTTATGGAAGTTTTAAATACGGGGCAATGGAATCCAAAAATTTTCTACAAAATTTTTTTTTCAAAAAATGATTTATTTTAAATGTAGAACCAATCAATGGGACAAATCATGAAAAAAACCGGTTGGGTTTTGACAAGTTTATGGTAGTTTGAAGTATGAGACGTATGGAATATCACGAGTAGTGGATAAGGCTAGAAATTGGCATACAATAACAACACTGTTAACTGCACCACAAAAAAACAATCCAATAATATAATAATAAAGAATAAGTTAGAAAATTTCAGAACGATTAAGCAACACTCTGTTCGCAGTGAAGCTAAAACAGCAAGTCGAATGTTGGCTTTAAAAGCTTTTAGCTTAAGATTTATATATTTTTTAGGATTAAGAAGTTCTTAACTTAATAATTTGTTCGAAACCAATATGCTCCATTTCTTGTTGTGTGCAACAGATATGACTAAATAAAACAAAAACCAAACAGAAAATTCAAGTGAGGCAACCGAAAGGCAGCGTCTGACTTTTTGGGGGCATGTTGCCGGTGCTGTTGCACGTTCCTGGCTGGGTTGCTGTGGCACCCAAGTTTGCAGCTAGCTTGTTGCATTATGCATTGTTGTTGCTGGGCTTATGTGTCTTGCCTGGAAGCAATTTAGCCGCGATCATGCATGAATCTTGATTAGATATTCAACGAGAAATAATTTGAAAATGATGACAGTTCGCGATAGGCGAACGCGCGCCCGCTTCGAAAAGCCAGAATTAAAGCTATCCATAGGAAAAATATTGCAGCTACAAATAGAGTAAATTTTATAATAAATATGATCCAGTATTTGCGGAAATAAGACCGAGTTTCATGGCAATTGGCTAGCCGGGGGTTACCCTTTGGCCGATAAGCCATCAAAAATCGGAGAGCTATTGGCGGCAAACAGTTGCCGCTGGGCGGGCGGTCTTGCCAGTCAGTTCGTGCCACAGCTTTCAACGAGAGAGATTCAATTCAATTGATATGGCAATGTGGCCAAAAACGTCGTCGCGCCACAGTCAACTAAATGTGAGATGAGCCAAATGGTGACGTGACAATCAATCGAATCACGAAAAAGTTTTTCAATAGATTGAAATAGTATTCAATAGATTCAATTCAGGAATATAAATTAATGTGTATTTTGTGTATGTTTTCGATAGTGATTTTGTTAGTTCAAAAAGATAATTTAAAATAATATAAAAGAGAAAAAATGCATTTTCTTGTTGCTCAATTAAAACATTTTACTTCAATCAAAACTATTTCCTGCATTTAAACACAACTTTTGCATAAGTCAAAAAATTATACAGCTTAGCCATAAAAATTTAAGACCGGTTGAACCTAATTCTAAACTTGTCCGTAATGTGTTTAGGCCATATATTTAAGTTTTGCAGTTTGCCGTTCAATTAGATATATATATATATTCTATAACTATAGGTTAGTACCATGTTACAACGTTTCCTGCCCAGCTCAATTGCAGTTCGGTGACTTTGCTGTCAACGCTTCGTTCATTTTCTAAGCAAAATAAATCATCTGAAAGCGTCCAAAGACATAGACAATGGCCCACTTGAAGTTCTGGGAAGCCACAAGTCAGATACGATGCGAGTATCGAAGCCGAAATTCAACCGAACTCCAAATGATCGATGGCTGGCAATGTTCAACGACGAACTGCAGTTCACAACAACAACAACAGCAACTGGAACAACAATAATGGCAACAACAACATGCACTGATCATAACCATCAGAAACGTTTCAATTCATTACGCGTGCGACGAGTCTATTACGAGGCTGAGACCCGGGTCCGGGACCAGGTCTCTGATTGACTGCACTCGCTCGAGATTGGCCGGTTCGGCTTTATAACAATCACAAATTATGGGTTGGCGAGCGCTGAGAAAATGATCTTGTAGATTTAACACTGATAGCCACATTGAAGTACAACCAGATTGGCTGTTATAAAGACGAGTAGATACCCTAAGAACAAGTCTGTTTAGAGGTTACCCTCTATTTAGAGGTATAGCACCAAAAACAGAAACTAGATATCGATATTTATCGATTCAAAAAAGGAGTAAAGCTATTGAAAATAGCTGAAAATAAGTCTGTTTGGAGGTTACCCTCTATCTAGAAGTATCATACCTAAAACAGAAACTAGATATCGATATTTATCGATTCTAAAAATGAGTAAAGCTATTAAAACTTAAGAAAAACTTGTTTTGCGTATGATCAACAATAGATATTACAAATATAAATAAAATAATATCTTCTTCTACAATTGCTTTATATACCCAATGTATATAATGGTTATAGGGTATAATAAACTATGGCACTGCGCCGCCAAACTGACTGTGGACCAATCGGAACAGGTTCCATTTAGTTGGCATTCTTGGCCGCCACTTGGCCACATGATTGATAGCCGCTTTGACGACTCTGCGGCTCTAACCTGCCAACTGGCAACTGCCAACTTGCAACTGGCAACTGGCAACTGGCCGCACTTGAGGAATGGTTGGTTGGAGGAATGGCTGAATGGATCGTCTTCGGTTGTTGTTTGTGCTAAAGTAATTTACACCAGAGTCCGACATAGAGCGCGGCTGCCGTTGGCCAAACGTCATGTTGTACACCTAACTGCTGCTGCTGCTGCTGTTGCTGCTACGGCTGCTGCCCCCCTGTGGCACACTGTTCTGCTGGCTATCGTTCCGGCTGTCCGTTGTCCATTGTCCGGACAAACATGCGCGCTGCACATTTCAAATTCTTTATGGGCCCTTACACGACAATTGTCAACAAGCGCGAACAAATTTCATGTGCTCGCTCCCAGCGACCGGTTCTTCTCTTCTCTTTTGGGGCTACCTCCCCCAACCCCCTCTAACCCCCCCGTCTAACTCTGCCGATCTTCAGCAGAAATTTCGCCATGCGGTGTCGGTGGGCGGTTGTTTTGGTCGAAAATGAAGAAGTTGAAGACAACAACAACAACAAAAACAACAATTGCAGCGCACATGTGATACCCAAACACAGGGCACAAAAACAGTTGGAAGGAACGAGGGGTGGAAGAGAAAAAGGTGCCGAAATACAAACAAAAAAAAATCGAAACAGATTTTAAAGATAGTCAATCTTTAACCTTTACCCAGAAATGTGTGTCAATTCAATTATTATTATTATTTCAAAAACTAAATTTTTTTTAATTCTTATTTGAGAGAGGAAAATATTAATGCATATTTATATATTTTTTTAATTTATATATAATACAAAAAAACTGGTAGACACTCAAAATAGAATGAAGTATAGACTTATAAATATACCGTTAGTTGATCCATAGATCCCCAGAAATAATATTCTGATTAGTATATGCTCACAATATAAATCAACCCGGCAGAGTGAGAAACCAAATGCAACAAGAGAGAAATAGAGAGAGAGAGGGAGACTTGGAGAATTAAAACAGACTGCAGAAAACGCTGCTTCCGGGTTCGTGATTTTTCGTTTTGTCCTCCGTTGTTGCAGTTGTCAGTGTTGCTTCTTGTTGTTGTTGTTGTTGCGGTTGTCAGTTGCTGCTGCTGTTGTCAGTTGCAGTTGTTGTTGTTGCTGCTGCAGCAGTTGTCGTTGTCATTGTTTTGTACACATTTCATGGCCATAAAATTGTGCGCTACTTGGGAAATTTCATTTGGAAAATTTGGCAAAAACAAAAACAACCTTTGCAGTTTTTGAAGCGTTTCGAAAGAAGCGTTTCAAAGGAAAGCAAGGAAATTACTTAAAGACATTGCCTAGTTTTTATTTTCGTGTATATATATAGTTTTTTTTTCAGTCCGATCGACTGACAATTTAATTTGACCAGCTTTGGTGAGATCAGGGTACTGACTGCCGCCTTTTGAGGCACTGTAGAAGGAGTTTAAACGTGACTGCCAATTGACTTCCATTCAATTTCGCTGTGGCACGCAAATATCGTGAGTCCGTTTTGCCGGATTTCTGCGGCTACCTAGCTGCCTGCCAAAGCTTATTGCTTATTTGAACAACAGCAAAAACAATAACAAAAACAACATCGGGGGAGAAAACGAAAGTTTCGATTTCGTGTTCAACTCCATAAAATTTGTTTTATTATAAAAAGGAAAAAAACTAAATAAATAAAACAGGGAATTGTAGTTGACATTTTTGGCCATGTTTTCAATTGTGTTGTCATCTTCTGGCCAACAACATTAGCTGAGGTAGCTGCCAACCCAAGCTGCAGACAATTAAAACTGGTTTAAAGATTGGCTTATTGAATAGCTCTAATTAGAATTGGACGCCGTCGGGGGCAGGGAACGTTACCCAATGCTCACCCGCAGCTCATCGATGAGAGTCCAATTCAGTGTTGTCGAACAACGGACAACGCCCGATGATTAATGGATATGAGATGCGGAACGTGAAGTATTCATTATACTGTCATCACCCCGATACAATTGTGCGAAATGAGCGGCGAATAGCTAAACTGGAACATCTGCGATCCATATATTTACACCATTATCTGTGCAATCGCGTATAAATATTTGTAAGCAAGAAGTGCAAAAAAAAAAAAAGAAATCAATAAAAACGAATATAAATACAAAAGAAATTTTAGACGTGCCACGTTTATCTATAATATTTATAATAATATTCAATTTCTAATCTAATTAAAATTATTTACACCAACTTCTGTAAAACTGAATATGAATACAAAGGAAGCAAATTTGGTATTTTTTTAAAAACCTATTCGAGCAAGTTCCAGAAATTAATAATATAGTTCCTGTTGTAACGTAAAATATATTATTACTAGCTATTAACCTCACCTTTAAGGGGTAAAAATACCAATTTTTATGGATCTTTGTTCAAGAAAATAAACTTTTTATAAACTTTTTATAGATTTGTTTGGAGTTTGAAACCGGATCTAGTTTTACAGAGGGTTTTTATAGCCCGAACAGCTAATGTGATAGCTAATATTGTAATAATTCTATACTATGTACTATACTATATGTGATTAGGTAGAGTATATAGTAGTGCAGCATGTCCATAGTACATATAGTACACTATATATACTCTCGACCAAAGGATCCGCTAAAATTATAGATGACACCATTACAAGCATTTAAATGTGTAAAATGCCATTTGAATTTGGATTTCGCCAGCTTCCTGCTAAATAAGGAAATGTGCTTTTACAGCGTCAATTTCAAAGATACACACACACACACACAGACACACCAACGCAGACACAACGAAAAAAAAGGTTTTTGCGTACAGAAAATAAATAGCGCTAAGTACATATAGTACATATCTTTCCATAACACAGCGATCGCACTTTTGTTGTTGTTGCTATTGTTGTTGTTGTTGTGGTTGTTGTTGTCTGCCTGGCTGCCTGCTTAGTTTACGGCTGCTTATGCAAATGCAAATGCGACTTTGCTGCGACTTGTGTGGAGTGTGCGTATAAACGTTTTGCGCCTTTTGTTCACATGGTTCGTCGGTCGTTTCGGTCGCATTGTTGTTGTTGGTTGCTGCTGGTTGTTGTTGTTGTTGTTCCCTGGCGATTCCAAAACCGCTCGCTGTCGTCATGTCCAGTAATTAGCATAGCACAGAGTCGCATTTGTTGCTGCCGCTGCTTAACAACTGCGCCGCTTTGTTTGTCTGCGCCATCTGCTGCTCCACCTTTCCCCGCTGCCGCCCCCCACCCCCTACCCGCCCCTTTTCGCGCTACCAGCGACTTCTGCGCCGCGTGGGTAGCTGCTGCAGTTGCGCTCATCAAATATTGTCGCACGCTGCATTTAGAAGCCGCTGATTTGTTTTTAGGATTGTGAAAAGTAGAAAATAGTCTGTAGTATCCTATATAGGAACCCTTAAATGACAAACGATTTAGCGGAAATTGGGAACATACCTAAATTTATGTATTAAAAGGTATTTAAGCAGATATAATCAGATAATTGTATACAGGAAGTCTATTTATGGTCAATATATGTTATCTATATTATATAAACACGTTGAATCTACAGTAATCTCTATAAAAATAAACCAAATTCAAAGTATACTTAAGATATGAAATTAGAAACAGATAAATCAGCATATAGAAACAATCAATAGAGTTAAAAGAGAAAGATAACTAATTTAAAATAGTCCAAAAAATAAAAATAATTTCCCATATCAAAAAATAGCCTTGAAAATTTTATATAAAATACTTAAGAAACAAAAAAATCAGTTAAAATAGCAGCAAAGTTTAAATTTTAGTCAATATTATAAGTATATGTAATAATATAAGTATATGTGTAAATATAGTCAGAACTATTTTAAAGGGAACTGATAGATGATCAAACAATGTAAAATTGTATATAATAAACCTCTAAGAAGCAACCTTAAATGTAAATAAATAACTAATAAACTATGCTTTTCAATACAGAAACCTTTTTATCTTTTATCTTTTGGCTATAAATCATTTAAAGCTCATTTCCAAATTAATTTGACAAATTGCTTAAGTTTTTTGCAATTAAAAGCAAGGGTAATAATCATAAAAAACCAAAACACACATTTCTAATGAGAGTATCTTGGGCAACAGTTTTTTTTTAAAAAGATTTCGCGAATGCGATTTGCTGTTGGTTTTTGCAATTTGGTTGTTGTCTGATGCGCCGCTGGCAAATGAAAATGCGCCATGTTAAACGTGGGCTCATTTTTGTTTTTATGGCGAAGACAACACACACAACAGACACACACAACAGACACACACAACACACACACAACAACAACGACTGGCATTTACAACATGCCTACAACGTGGTAATGGCAGACAGACAGACAGACAGTCGCAGCATCGCTGCCTTTTGGTGTGAGTGTGGCGTCTTGGAATACCAAAATTTTATAGCGGTACACTGCAAAATATTTAGCAGTCGGAGTCCGATTCGGAGGCAGAGCTCGCCACAGAGCCACAGATCAAAACTACGTGCGGGGGCGGCAGGTTTGTTTTTATAGCCGCCCAAGTTTCACTCTATAGAGCCCGCCTCAAAGTCATATCCATTCCGTGTGCGGCACTATAATTTATAACAACTGAACAACTCAGCTAAAGGCGCTCCACGAAAACCAAACTTACAAAAAAAAAAGAGAAAAACGAAAACGGAAAAACTGCGAATTGGTAACTGGCAGCCCCAAGTGCTGCTCCTCTGAGCCATACGCGCCGCTGCGTTCATCCTTTGTGGCTAAAATTGCAGCGCATTGTTTGGTTTTCGGCTTCATTTTTTCATTTTATTCATTTTTTGTATACCCTAATCGAAGGTATGTCATCGCTAATGCAACCAGAATGAGAACAGCAGCAAATGCCAGAAAGATAAGTGAGAAATTGGGAAGTTTTGGGGAGTAAAAGAAAGGAAAGATAGAGAATTGAAGTGAAAGAAAAGTTGGAAATTGAAGATCAAAAATTTGTGATACTCTATAATAAAGTTGTTCAAAACAGTTTCAATTCTCAATTTGAAGGCACTGCAATTATTTTAGAGTATTACAATTTCGTTGCGTTTTCACAGAATTATAGCTTATGCTAGCCCTGCCCCACCCCCGCCCCCCGTTCCCGTGTAGAGCGGAGTGGCAGGCACGCCTCTATCTGCAATGTGCGATCTATTGCGACGGGCGCTTTCCTTTGAGCGGGACGTAGCCAATCTAATAGCACGGGGCGTGCTGCCAAATGGAGATAGAGCGGGGGAGCGGGGAGCGGGTAGCGGGGAGGTTGTAGGCAACGTTAGCAGAGATTGATAGCAGTTGACGTCCGTGGCTTTGGATTTGGATTTGGGTGCAGAGCACTGACAAAAGGCTGAATATGGTGAATACCTTTATGATACGCCAGGTGAATTATGGCAAACGGGAACACTGCTCCATTTGATCTGAATGGGTTTTCTTCAGACGAGACCAACAACAGGTTTCTGCTTTATTTGATTTATTGGAAGCGATTGTGCGTTTTGCAAATTACGACAACGTTCAGTGTGTGTGTGTGTGTGTGAGAGAGTGTGCGGGTGTGCGAGTACTCGTATTTATTAATAACTGCAACATCATCATCATCATCATTGTCATTATCAACATGAAGGTGCATGCCACGTCTTCGTTTGATTGAATCTTTTATGTGTGTGTGCGGATTTAGAAGCAGCCGTTGGCCAGCATTGAAATTAAATATTTAATAAATTGTCGACAGCAGCAGCAGCAAAAGCAGCAGCAGCAGCAGCAGCAACACACAATAGCATATAAATCAGCTTAAAAACTATTCAATGAATATTCCAATCAATGGCCAACACTTTGTCCGCTTTCAGCTTCCTCACAAGGATGCAACGTAAAAGGGGGCGGGGGAGGGGGGAACTGCTCGTTTGGCAGCTAAGCTGATGAGCTTTATGCAACATCTGACCTCTTCTACATATGCAGGAAATTAAATTTCATTCGAGCTTGTTTGCCACATATAATAAATATCCTAAACTAGAAACTAGAAAGTGCTTGATTATAGAATATCCTGTAAACAGCTTTGACATAATCTACAGATATAGACATAAATAATTTAATATTATATCTTAACTAAATATTAACGGTTTGATTCATTATTTAATAAATCATTTTTATATGTTTTCTTTTGTTATATATGATGGATATAGATTTAGATATACCTCATCTGCTCAGCATTAAAACAACCTCTTCAACTATTTTGATGCGCACAGGGTATCAGTTGATAGATTTAGTTTGAGAGATTAACAAAATCAGTGAAATTTCCAGCTTTTAATTAAAATAACAGCAAATGAAATCAGGCATTTCTATAGTTTTATTGAACCCCACAAAAGAAATCACAAAACCGAATCTAACTAAAACTGAACAAAAGAGCTCGCATTGTCTCCACTCTCGTGTAAAATATATTGCATGCGATTATGTCCTTTTTGTGGCCATGGCCTAAGGACAACTGATGAGTGACCGCAACAGTTTCCCCCACCCCCTCCGCCCGCCAGGTGGACAGTCAATGGCCTCTCAGGTTACATTTGAGACCAATTTCAACAGAGAGCCACAGATTTGCTTTTGAAAAGTACAAATTGAGCTAACACACATACATGTGTGTGTGTGTGTGTGTGTCAGCTTGCAATGGGGTTGCAAGTTAGTTTAATTAATTCGACATCGAAGACTGTAAACATGGCCCGACAACAATCTCCAGTTTGACAGTTTACCTGAAAGAGGTGTAGGCACTTGTCGTCAGTCAGTTGGACAGGACAGGGTCTCCCCTTCCCGCTCCCTCTACCTCTGCCTTCTCCGCTTAGCAAAAACAAGACTATAAACAAAGCACACAAAACCAAAGAACTTTGACTGCTTTGACCCAAAGCTTCAAGCCTGAGACTAGAGATGCTTCAATTAGCACTTTGGACACAGATATTAGTAAGAAAAAAAAACAAAAAAAAACTACACAGTTATTCGTGCGTATACCCAGTTTTAAGAGCATCTCCTCACTCTTCCTCTTTCTATTTCACGAGTCGGCACATAAAACGCTAGAAAACAGAAAACTCAAATTGGAGCCGAGATAAAGTCTCTACTAAAGGGCAACTGCACCATAAAACATCTTTCAAATATGTAGACTAATGTAAAAACTAATTACGCAAAGCCATAAAAGATCTTAACAACCAAAGTGCGAACCCAATGGGTTGCCTATTCACTTGTTAAGCGCTTTCCTAATGGAGTTTAACTCCAAAAAAAAAGATTATATGTCATACAAAAATGTATAAACAGACAGCTATATAAAATACAAACTGACTCATTAATAAAATAGCCAAGTAAAATACCCTGTTAAAAAGAGATTACAATTATCTATTATTTAGTATATACCATATATAATATACCATATATATATATATGTATTCTTCACAGATGTGTACATTATATTTTTATAAAATCGCCACTTTCTCGCCGACTGATAAGCCATATAACTGTGCTATATACAAATCAAATCAAACAGAAATTATGAATAGCACAGGTTCAATCAATAACGTTGCTGATAAAAAATTGATCAAGTTAATTTTCGTAATTATTTGAAGGAAATTTTTGAAATTCAGGGAAATTTGTTCGCACCCAAAAATGACTTTTTACATAAGTAAATTTTGTCTATATATTCAGTGAATATTATCTGCATGTGAATATGAATATATATGAACAATTTTATGACTATAAATTTAAATGGAACAGTAAAAATTCGAACATAATGCTACAAAAATGTTGATATAAAAAATTTAACAAATCAAAATAAAAATAAGAACTAACCTACATGAAAGTGAATATTAATATTTAAATGTGTCGCATAATCTCAGCTTGAAGGTGAGATTTTTTACCTGGAAAAATAGCACAATCTACTAATTTCATAAATTTTCCATCGATCAGCAATATAAATTTGTAAAAATATAACTAAGCTAAGCAACAATAATATTTTAGTATATTTTTTATATCGGGTATATTATAAGAAATATACATTTATAAAAATATAACGATAACGTTAACGATAGGTAACGATAATAATATTTTAGAATATTTTATTTATAGAAACAACCTATCTTAAGATTTCGCCTTGCGTTCTCTTCTATTCGCTTTATGGTACATTTTTTATGTAGACCCAAAATGATGAAGATGACAAGAATACGACAACAACAACAAGTGAAGCCTGAACTTGACTTCGGCTAGTAGATAAAGATAAGCCCATCTTGTATTATTTTTAGCTAAGTAATATTGATCAAAGGGCTGCAACTTGTGCTTCGTTCGTTGCTTGATTGATCGCCGCGGATGAGTTTGGTGTGCGATGCTCATCGATTTTGTTGGGGCAGCGAAATAAATTGTTGCTACACGTATAAGACATCGTGTACGACAAGTTAAGACAACGATCTGTGCGCCTCCGCGCTCCAAACAGCCAGAAGAAGAAGAAGAAGAGGAAGAAGATCGCCTGGGCAACTGCATGCGGCGAAGAACAGCAACAGGAACAGCAACGGCCAACGAAACCAAGCAACACAGATGGGATAGATACGCGAGGAGTCGTCTCCTCTGTGTGTGACTTTGGGTCTTGTGTGCGTGGACATTATTGCGCAGTGTCTATATCATTAATTAATTTAATCACTTGTACATGATTTCGTTGTACGCTGCCAGCTTTGTGGCAAGCATTATTAATTTTAACTGCTGCCAAAGCAGCTAACATCGTTTCTTGGCATTGGGAAAGCCCCGAACGCCAGCGCTAAAACGCAATCTAATCAAATTTAATATGAATAGAACTAGAAATTTTCAAAAAAAATGTATTTGTGTATATATATATCCCCAAGCTGAGCTAATCAACGCTGCGCTGTTGCCGAAACGAATAGATTTATGGAATCTGTTATCAGTGCCGAAGCCTGATTCAAAAAATAAAATGCCGACACATCTCAATGTTTTTTTTATGATCTTTTTGTGTGAGTGTTGTGTGTGTGTGTGTGTGTGTGTGAGTGTGGCGATAAGAATTTCATTTTCAGGCTGAGCTGGCGTCTCGAAATCAGATCAGATCAGAGAATATGCGTTGCGGGTATACAAAAATAGAGCTCACTTTCAGTTTTGTTTTTTTCTTGTCAATATCATGCAAGAAGAAGCTGTCTTATCTGCTCCGAAGAGCACAGTTTTGTGTGCTTAACTTACGTTCAAATTCGGTTCAATTGTGGACACTGTCGATCAAATATATTTCGTATTATTTAGCTGCATCTGTTTCTTTTTTTGCCGTTTTTCATAAATTCGCACACAAATTTCACTGAAGCGCCGTCGGCTATTTAATTTTTCGCATGCACAAAGACGACGCACTCCGATATTTATGGGAAATGAGATTTGTCAGGCAACAACAGCAACAACAAACACCAACAACAATAACTGCTGCAAGCACTGAAATCCGCGAGTCGCGCTCAACGTTGGGCTCCAAAACCGGACTGAGCTCTGAAGACGACTGCGACTGAGACTGAGGCTGCGACCGAGCAACTGAACAACTGAACCTCAAGACTCGCAGTCGAGTCGGCGTCGGCGTCGTCGCTGCTGGCGTATAACAGAGGCAGCGCCAGCGCCGCCTGCGCCCCAGTCGCCTGGTCAGACAGAGAGCGCATGCTTGCTGCCGCCGGCAAAAAGAATCACTGAGCGAGCAACTCCACAGGCACAATTGCGCTCTCCCCCACTCACAAACTCTCTCACTTTTGGCTCTCCCGCTCTGGCCAATGGCCTTTGCGTATGTCCGACACTGTCGCACGCCAGCACACTGGCTGCTCTGTGCATGCGCTACTTCCAGTTAGCTTTTGAAATTGCATTTGCAAATAAATGTTACAAAAAGAACGGGAGTCCAAATTGTTTCTGTATATTATTTTTTCGGATTTAAGAATGCATATAAAATATTTATAGTATTTGTTTTAAATACAGCAAAAAACATTTTTTTTACTAGTTACAGTTATTCAACGTTTTTCTTAGTTGAATCAAAAATCCAAAAAAGCTTCTTGAACACGAGATCAAAAAATCACCACACGACAACCTTGTGAGCTGAAAATGTAAAGGAAGCCTGAAGCTCAGAGCTTGTCGCTGCATGTTCGAAAGAGACGGCGCATGCAGCAACACGTGCTCTTATCAGTTGAGTGAACTAAACACCACTGAGTGAAAACCTGCATCCAGGCAGCTGATAGCACACAAGTTGATTTTGAGTTGAGTTTAAACGGGGTTTGAGTCGAGTCGAACCGAGTTGAGCTGACTTGAGTTGAGTGGAGCTGCTTCGCTTCGCCTCGGCTTATTATTTTATTTTATTTTTATTTTCATTTTTTTTGCTTAATTTCATTAGATGCTGGTGCACTGTCGTTGTTGTTTTTGTTGTTGGCTGCGGTCATTCGTCCAGCTTGGGGTTGCATTTGGCCAGCAGCTTCGTTGGCCACTCGATGAGCTGTAATTGGTCAGCAGCAAGCATTTTATATACACCGACAACTAAATGCCGGGCGAGGGCCACTTAAAACCCATTGCGCCCCTATTTGCCGTTATGAGGCAAACAACAATTTTTCAATCGATATTAGATGGCTATAAAATGGGTTAGGGGGCCCAATACAAATGTGGCAGAAAGCACATAAGCAAAATGTGCATTAAAAATCTATTGTTTAAGCATTAAATTATTAAGCTAAAAGTTATTCTAAAAAATACTTTTGATGGTAAATTCATATTTATTTTTATGAACCACTTAACTGAAACCCATTAGTTCATTAGTTCTTATGAACAACTCGTTAGACGTGTCATACGACTTGCAATTGTGAATTTATAGACCGATTGATCAAATGATTCATTTCCTCAACGAACTAAATAAAAGAGCAATAAAACCTCAAATGTAAAACCAAACGGAAGTGAAACTAGCTAACGTAATTTAATTAGCTATTCTATAAGAATTTTTAACCGCAAAGTATAAGAACGATTACTATTTATCGATTATATCGCTAATTTATCGCTTTTGTAAAAAGATGTATTCTATAAGCGAAACAGAATTAAATAGAAAATTGAATAGAAATTGAATTAAGAATAAACTAAACATATTTTGATAAAAGCAGATTATCATATATTTAACCAAAAAAGAAAGCTTATTTATCCAAAACTAATTTAACTAACGAGTAACAATTCTTAATAAAGTTTTAACAGAATATAGAATAAATCCAGTTAACCCAATAAATATTGCCAGCAGCTTCTTCAAATCTAATCAAAATTTAAGCACATTTCAGCAAGTTGCCACCTGAACAAATGCCAATTTTGGCAGGCAACAGCAACTATAGAAAGAGAGAAAGAGAGAGAGAGAAAGAGATAGTCGCAAAGTGTGAACCCCAACTGACCAAAGCCATTACGCACCGCTGTGAGATTGTAATCTAAGATCTCGTTATTGGAGCAGGGATTTAATTAGACAAATGTGCGCAATTTGTAATGTCATTTTTCAAATGACGACCAACTTGGACAAAAGCCAAGTGTAAAGTTTTTTCTTGTTTTTTCTTTTTGGGTGTTGAAAATGCAAATGGAGATGAGGCAGGGAGGGAGGTAGGATAGGTAGACAGATAAAGATAAGTTAGGAAAATAGGAAAATGCGCAAAATATGCGCAAATGTGCAGCATGTGGACAGTGGTCATTATTTTCGTTTCGGCCAGGTACCAGTTACAACTATTTGGCAACCAAGCAGTATTAGTGTGTGTGTGTGTGTGTGTGTGTGTGTGTGTGTCTGTGTGTGTGTGTGTGTGCCGCAGCAGGCGGTCCATGTCGAGCATGTTCAGCGACGGCAACGACAAAAAATGAGATTTGCTGACCAATGGTCATTAAAGCACATTTACAATGGCCAAAGCCAGGCGCAGAGTGTTGGCCGGCAACCAAATGTGGCAGCCACACAGTTGTGGCATGCCTCGCCCGAGCGGCGCTGCAAAATGGTTAGAGACAAGCGATCAAATCGATGCCGAAATTAATTTATCTGCTCGCTACCAAATTTGACAAATTGCAAATGTATTTGAAATTGACTGCAACAGCAACAACAATAACAACAACAACTGCAAGAGCAACAGCAACAGCAACCAGAGGGAAGGCGGCAATTGATGCAGTCAATTAATCTTATCAAGCTGTGAACTTTTGCGTAGATTTTTTATTTTGTACACCATTCCGATGCGCAATTGTCTAGGCGGGGGCGGGCGGAAGGAGTAAACGAGTACTTCGATGTACTTGGTGGCATCCACTTGATTGCGCTAATTGGGCGCGAATGATGTGGATGTGTCAACGGAGGGAGACGCTGCCGCAAACAGACGACGACGACGACGATGATGCGGCTGCAGCTGCCACACGATGACAAGATTTTCATTCATTCATAAAACGAAAAACAGCATTTAACTCGTTCAATGAGGCAGAAGAAACAAAATAATAATAAAACAACAAAAAAAATAACGATGCTGACCGGAAGTTCTCATTCTTGATTAAGAATTGCTCATCTTGTGTGTGTGTGTGTAAATTAGAGCTGGGTGTTGAATTTGCTTTGAGAGACTCCAAAAGCAAAAAATTAATCATTTTTTGATTAGAAAAATGTATAAATTTATCACTAGAAAAAAGTATACCTTACTTGAATTTATGAGAATTGCATAGAAAGGCGATGCTTAAGTTTTAAGCTTGGATAAAAGTGCAAGAGCATAAGAGAGAGAGAAAGGGATAGAGAGATAGATAGAGATAGAGAGAGAGAGAGAGAGAGAGAGAGAGAGAGAGAGAGAGAGAGAGAGAGAGAAATATAGTATCTCGTTTCCGATTCTACTGAATATTGTCAAGTTTTGTTAAAATTATTCACTTCCGAGACAATTGTTGAAGAAAAAACAATTAATAATAGCTCAATTATAATTTTATGATTCCAGAAAAATAACATTTAAATTATGGTTCTAGCTAATAAAATTAATTATTGGATGAATTTAACCATTCTTGATTGATAAATAGATTAAAACCAGATACAAGAGACAAAGAAAGATAGAGACAGACAGAGAGGAATAGTTAATCGAGATTAAAAAGTGGAAAAGTGGAAGTTTGGATTTATTTTTTAATTTGAATGCATATAAAAGATATCTGAATATTTATTGTATAGGCTAATTTGAAGAAAGACTTAGTTGACATTCAACGCTAGCATTTCAGTGTGTGTGTGTGTGCGTTGTGTGTGTGTTAGTGTTCTGATTGTAGCTCTTGTCAAGTTCAAAAGTGTTAATTGAAGCAAAGGGTTTCCGTTTTGTAACTGACGCAGCTGTCGCTGCTGCCGCTGCTGCTGTTGCTGCTGTGTTGCAGTTTGAATCGCAGCAATTCCAAGTTACAATTCGGAGTGGTTGGATTCATTCAGCTTAAGGTTCAGAGTTCAAATGCAGGCAAAAATATGTAAATGCAGGGCGCTTGCGTGTCGGGTCTGTGGGGTTTGGTTCTAACCGATTTAACCATTACACGGTAACAACAACATCAATTTCGGGCACTGGGAACGGGTCACGAGGTGCCAATGCTGGGAGCAGGGGGCAGGGGCAAACGAGCTGGAGGTGGAGCTGGCGGCGCTGGCGCAGGCGCGCAGACTAAACGCTTGTTAAAGGGCGCGCTCGAAATTGAGGCTTTTATTGTTGTTGTTGTTGTTGTTGCTGTTGTTGTTGTTGTTGTTGCTGTTGCTGTGTGGTTTGTGGCAACCGCAAAAACAAATCAACCGTCAGAGCAGGCAGCCGAATTCGATTTGCAATTTTTCAGCAGTTTCAGTTGAGTAAACAATTTTGAATGAAATGCAACGCGAATATGTGGGTAGAAGGAGGCGAAGGAAGAGGAGGAGGAGTGGGCAGCGAAGGGGTGTTGTGTGTTGATTTGCAATTTCATGGCAGCCACAATTTGCACCTCATCATCATCAGCAGCTCTCTCGCTCCCGCTTTGAGCAGAGCTCAGGTGATGATCTTTTCCAGCCGAATCGTTCAATCAGCGCCTCAGCGAAGCCGGCACTGGGCCAAAAGGTTGCCATCAGCGGCTGTGGCACGTGCAGCACTCGCAGCAGCGGCAGCAGCAACAGCCTGAGAATGTCCCAAATAGTTAAGGCTCAATTTCTCTATCTGGCCAACAGAATTCGCTATCTCAGCTGGCCTTTTGGCTGTGACCAGGAAGTGGCCAACAACAACAACAACAAGAAATGAGCAAAAAATATTAACGTTAGATAAATAATGCATATCTCACGCACTTGAACCTGGCTGTGAACCTCAGGACTAGACGCTCGGGCCGCTGGTCAAGCGTTTAATGAAGGCCCAGATACCACGGCTATAATAAGTAGCGGCAACAATGGGCAATCGCTGGCCCTGGCCAATTTATGCGCTGGCCAAGAAGCTGGCTGCGTGTCTTCGACTTTTCGGCTTTTCGATTTGGCGCGATTGCGGATTGCCGTTCGATTTAATTTAGCAGCGAATGCAGCCAGCAAAGATTCATTAGGTTCTCTTTCTCTTTTCCCCGAGGCGGGCGGGAGATTTTCTCTCTATTTACTTTTTCCCAAGATCAACTTGCCTGCGGCTCAAAAGATTTGCGCCAAATTGCTAGCCGGGCCTAAACTGCAATTGGAGACTGATTTTATACCCTTGCAAAGGTTAGTTTGAGTGTCTTAGGAATCGTGAGACATCGAAAAAAAAACAATTAAAAAGACAAATTTGAACCTTTAGAGTAGATCGATTTTTGGGTAAAGCCCTATATATATCATTGTAATCTTTCAGTTTTAAAGATATTTTAAAGATACCTTAATTGAGTATAATTTATATATAATAATAAAAATAAAATACTAAAAACATTCAAATTTCTTTTTAGCAGAAACTTTATATACTAAATAACATACACTGGAATATTTTGTATTTAATATTTTGCCTCTGGAAATTTTTCAGTAAAGCAGCTAAAAACATATCTATTTACACACATATAACAATCTGGCTGCATATTTGTAAGGGTATTTAATCTACGGCCGACCGAAGTTAACGGTTTTCGCTTGTTTTACCGTTGCGCTGATGCGGCGCCGATAGACAGCGCTGCAAAGCGCATCGAAATAGATTCATTAAATCCAAATGCTGTGCCTCAGGATTTCGACTATGCATGTGTGTGTGTGTGTGTGGCCCACATCTGCTAGCAGCAGCGTTGCCTAGTTAGCCCAACGTTAAATACTCAATTGTTGTGCGCCCTTTTGGCTTAATTAACAACGCATTACAAATTACAATTTCCATTTATCCCATAAATTCGTTAATGAGCGAACGCAACACACACACGCAGCTGTAAATAACACGCAACCCTCGCACTTTGAATGTCTTTAATTATTAAATAGTTATAACTTCTGAAGGAACCACACTCACGCACATGCACACACATAAATCAATTGCACTTATTAGCCATATATTATTATTGCAATAAAAACAAAGCATTTTCGTAGTTGCTGCTTTGTTATTGTTTGTTATTTATAGCGGCATGACTCACCTGCAATTTTGTTTATCATTAAAACGAATTGAATATATACAATACATACACTTTGTTACCACACTAAATACAAAATTTTAGTTTTAAGCTCATATTCACTTTTTGTTTAGCTAATTTTTATTTGTCAGCTTCAATATCACGTTGAACAGTCCAGTTGGGCGCTGTGTGACCGCAGCACAACAATTACCGAACAGCTGTTGCTGCGAACTGACGTGGCGGTTAGTCGATATCCCCGACTGCTCAATAGTGCGTTAACAGCATTACTTGCAACATGTTGTTAGTTAACATTTCGCTGCACCACAACCTCTTTACAGACTTTAAGCTGGGAAATCGAATTTAACAGTTGGTCGAAACAATGAAATTGCCTGTTTGATTTGAAGTTAATTCGAAACATGTGCTTATATTTCATTTGAATAGATAGCAATAAATAATAACAACATCTTTATAACTTAAAATGGGCCATATATGTATAAAATGGCGACATTGGTGATTGTAGTGCTGCCGTTATGCATTGTTCTCGACTGTTGAATAGAAAATATTAACTTTTACATGGACTGCACCAGCATTAGAAGGTCCTCCTTTAAAAAGTTGACATCAACTGCAACTGGAGTTGGTATTGCCGGCACGGCAAAAAGTAGCAGCACATTTGGAATGAGTCTAAATTGTATAATAATCATATAAAATGTTTAAATATAATGGGGTTTCTACCCACGCACTTGCAGTCATATAAAGTTTTATCCATGTCTTCCTCGGAGAATTTGCCCTCGCTGGTGGCCACCAAGTTAAATTCAAGCGATTCATCCGCTAGACAGGATTGCACAAATTCAAAGACATCGGCTATCTTCTCGTATACATTGAAGGTGCCCTGAAAAATGAACTGAAATGTAGGTGAATCATTCTCTTGGCCAAGTTAACAGCTCACCTGTATGTAGAGACCATTGGGAAACTTGACCCTGATCAGGGAGTAGCGGTACATGCGCAAATTGCGCTGCTCCTCGCGCTCTCGCATCGCCTTGGTCTTAAGTATGTGCGAATTCTCGATGGCCTCGGCGCGCAGCTGTTGCTCCCGCTTGATCTCCTCGGGTGAGATGCGATAGAAGTCGTCCGGCAGGACGACACGACGCGCCTGCGACGGCAGCAACACTTTAATGTTGCGATCCAGCTCCAGATGGATGGGCTCCGAGTTTTTCAGCGCATCAACCAGCGTGACCAGATCCAGTCCCTCTTCGGTCTGCTCGTTTGTCCACAGAAGGAAGGGCTCATCGTCCATTTGCACCTCACTGAAGCCGGCGGCATAGAGCACATCCAAGGCGCCATCCACATAGCGCACCTTCTCGCTGAATATCTTGTTGGACATGCGTATCTTGCAGAACTTCTCCTCGTCCGGATTCTTGATGATGTTCTCCAGATACTTGATCAGCGTGGCTGTGCACTCGTCGGCCCTCTCCTTCACATTGCAATTCTGTATGATCAGGCAGGCGGTCAGGCCGCGCTCGTTTTCTAGCTGCTGGTAGAGAAACTCCTTGATCTTGAGCTTCCAGGCCTGCTTGGGCAGCACCTCCTCGCTGATCAGGGGACACCGAAAGAAGACGCCCTGGCACGCCAGATTCCTGTTTTCGCCACCCGCGCCACTGCTGCTCGTCGAACTGCTCGCACTGGACAGCTCCTCCTTTTGGCGCCGCTCCGCTTCCAGTTCGCGCTTGGCCTGCGCCTTAACGGCCGCCAGCGAGGTGTTGAAGTCCCGCGAATCCTTGTGCTCGATGCGCGCCAATGCCGCATTGGCAGCGGCGCGTGCCTCGTTGCTCAGCTCGTTGCGCTTGGGCGGCACATAAACATCATGTTTGCGCCGCGAGCTGCTCGAGGGCGCATCCGGCTTGGGCGCATTCAGCTTGTGGCCCTCGCCCATGCCGCCGCCCATACGCAGCTGTTGAGTAGAATTCACAAACGTCAAATACAAATCGAATAAAATGAGTAAATTTTTACCTTGAAGGCGGCCTCCTCCTTTTTCTTAGAAAAGAAACGCTTGATTTTGGACATGTCGAACGAGTCTAGATTCTGGGTGAATGCTCCTTGGGCAACTTCAATTTGGCCACAGATAATTTAAGCTCCTCAATTTCCTTCAAAGTGCCTAAAACGAATTTCACCATATCATGATGATTAGTTAAGCATAGAAATCTAAATAAACATAATAAAAAAACTCACTTGGCCTGACAAATTTCTCGGTGATTACTTGACCGTAGACGCCCCACGACCAGGCAATCAGCACACCTGTGCCTAGGAGCAGCACCAGCAGCACCTTTAGCAACGTCGACTGCAGTGCGGTAAACTCAACGGGACTTTGCCACTGCCAGTCGCCAGTGAAGGTGACGAATTCGCTGCGGAGGCCGAGGACAGCTTGCAGGGCGACGCCAGTGAAGTGTTCAACTTGTTGGGCGAAAGCCTGTAGGGTCGTGTTTAGGGTGTGCAGATATGACTCGTAACTCATTGGTTTGGTGTTGACGTGTTTGGCCTTTGTTTTAATGCGTTTTGTTTACGTTTTACGCATTTTCCGAAAAAATGACTCGCAGCTGTGGTTTTCTGGCTCAATAACTAGTCGATATACTCGATATTTTTTAATAATTAATGTTAAGCTACAGTTTAACAGCGCACTGTTATACTCAAAATGGTGCTGTTGGTGTTGCAATTTGGAGTATTCGATAAGCGTGGCGGCACAATTGAAATTGGCGACCCGAATCTTAATTAAATCCCCCTAGGGCCTGACCCCATTTGCTTACGCTGATTTTCTGCCGATTTTAGGGCACCTGACTTCCTCTCATAAATAACACAAGTGGCTGGCCTTAAACAGGGCAACAAGTGCCGATCGGTTTAATCCACATTGCCTTGCGTAATTGCTGCCAACGGACACGCCCACTTATTGTGGCAGCTGTGGATTCTGACAGCGCATCCTTGTTGTGGTCGCCTGTGGCGTGTACAACAACATAATAATTGAATGATTTTCGGCCATTTCGGCAAGTGCTCTGCCAGTTTTGTTGTGCTTCCTGTAATTTTCGGTGATTTCGCACGCATGAATATTTTCATACATTTTTTTTTTGTCTTCTTCTTTTTGCATCTGTATGATTGATTTTGAGGAGCTGGATCGTTGAGCATGTTTATGACAAGCGATTTGCACAGTGCATTCCAGCACAGATGCGACCACCTTTGCTGCGCACGCTCGAGCGCCCTGGCGCTGGGTTCAACAGCCCAGCGCGAATGCCGAAACACGAGCATTTGCAGAGAAATCTTCCAGACAGAAGCAGCACCATGCAGCTTATGGCTTCCGTATGCCTCGCTCGCTCCACTGACTGCGACGCGACCAAGACCCCAAGTCTGTGTTTTTCTACTGCCTCTAGCCACAGCTATAGATACAAATACAGCAACAGATACAGATACAGATACATTTACAGATACAGATACGCAAACTCTAATTCTATTTCGCTGGCTCATTTTTCTCTGCAAGAATGTCGACGACTTATAATTCGAGCAGCGTGTAAAATTTTTCTCCGCTGCCCCACCCTGCCCCGTCTAGGTTTATTTATTTGCTTTTTTTCTTTTTTTTGCCAAGGCAATAATTATGGTATCATATGTGTACCGACTGACGACCATCAGCTTTTGCCATTATATTCATCACAAGCACGCAATAGGTTCTCACTCTTTTTCTTTATAATGTTATTTCTTTTTTTTTGTTTTTGTTTTTTTTGCGCAATTAACATTCCTTGAATGTCTGGCCGCCCATCGGGGCCGTCTGCGGACTGGTCGCCGCCTGCAATTGCAATTGTTGTTATCACAGCCTGTCGCTGGCCATGCGCCGAACCTGAAAAACTAGTTTCGATTGCAATTTCGTTATTTTTTCTTTTTTTTTTCAGGCAGTCTTTTAAGTTTTTCGCATATCTGCGAATTTAACGCTCGGGAAAGCCAAGTAAAAGCCGCTTGTTTCTTTCCAGCCGTTTTCCGTTTTCACCTCGATGGCAGCCAACGACGCATGGCTCAAAGCAAACACTCAAAAACTGGCTCTTATTTATGGCCAACAGCATTGCCGTGACTCTGTTTTCTTGGCCAAAGTCAAGGCTGGGCGGTTTAAACTAACGCGTCGCAATGCCAATTCCTGCTTTAATGTATTTGCCCAGTTTTTGTTTTTGCGCTCGCTTCAATTGATATTTTGTCGCTCGTCCCTTGCTCATTAAAATTTATGCGCAGGAAACGGAAGCCCCGCAGACGTCGTCGTTGCAGACAAGGCGCAGACAAAGTCAAAAAAAAAAAGAATAAATAAAGAAAAACGAAAAGTAGTTGCGCCCGCTGCTGGGTCTAGCCCATTCCTGGCCAGATTCGCTTGGCAATGCAGGCGGCGTGACAAAGACACAAACAGCCAACAGCCAACGGGGCCAGCAGCTAGCTATTTGTGCCGTGCGTCAGTCAAGCTGTCTGTCCGTCTGCCAACCCGACTCGACTCGACTCGACTTCGATTTCGACTTGGCCACAAAATTGAAAGTGTTGACACGCCCACACAGCAGAAACATTGTAAACATTTTGTATCTTCATTCCTTCGCTCCTTTATTTTCATATGTGTGCGTGTGTGTGTGTGTGTGTGTGTGTGTGCACTTGTGCTCATTATATATTTATATATTTATAAATGCACGCCTGTCCATCAGCATAATTGAACCGAAGGGCTTATTTATGACACTTCCAGCAGACAAAATCTATAATCTCTAGCATACCAGATTGCTAAGTAGCTGTACAGCAGATGGAAGGAAATATGAGAGATCTGAATATATATATAGGATATAATATCCAGCATTTAAATTGCCGCTGATTCAGTACTAGTTTTACTCTTAAGATTCTTTTTTCCATTAACCAAAGTTTTCATTATTAAATTCATCAGTTTTTGATTTTCCACAAAAATCTTTAAATAAATTTTTATGTTTTTAACAAATTGTTCTTTTTTTTTTAAATATATAAAAAAAGACCAGAATGTATACTAATATTATTATAATATTATTTTATATGAAACTAAAAATAATTAAATTAAATAATGTTATTTTGTCCTAGGATAAGAAATATTATTCTCGAAACTATTTGCTAAATGTTTATAATTGATTTAAGTAAAAATTTTAAATTTATAATTTGTCAGAATAATTTATATTAAATATGTATTTTTGGTAAACTAAACTTTTTTAAAAAATTTGGAATATAATTGCATCCACATAATTTGAGACAACAATCTTAGCTATCTTAGTTAGTCAACAAGAGTAATTAATAATTAACTGAACCCTCTTTCTCTCCCTCTCTCTCTCTCCCTCTCTCTCTCTCTCTAACCCACTAAAACGCTTCTTCCACACACATGTTATCATATTACAAGCATATTTAAAGTCTGTCCACCGCTCCGCTTTGCACTTGTGCCCACGAAAAACGAAAACAATGCGGCTGAAGATGATGAAACAGAGTCGATGGCAAGGGAACTTGGAAGAGGTAGAAGGGAGGAGGTGGAATTGCCTTACACTTGACTACAGCAGCGTTTTGTTCCCATGAACTTGCTGTGTGTAGCAATCAGTTTACTCTACATATATGCATAATGTTGCCCATCTCTTTCTCTGTCTCTTTCTTTTATGCAATCCGTCTCTTTCTGGCAGTGTCAGCGACAGTTTACTCACTCCCTCGCTCTTTCGTCTTTTGTCTTTGCCTCTCGCGCGTTTTTCTTGAAAACATTTCACACAGCTTTCGGCTTTTCCCTTCTCATGACGATCTTTCCGCAGCGTGGGCGTGAGAAACCCACTGAACTTCAACTGCTTCGTGGATAGATTTGGGGGCCAACTGTGGTGGGCTGCACTCGAAAACATTTTATTGCCACATCTAACGCGACCGGAAGTCGCCAATGTAGCTGCCCCCTGCTGATCCCCCATTTGCGGGCTGGGTGGTCGAAACAAAATATAATTAATTCACTAATTTCCAGTCGGCCCCCAAGTCTAAAGCGCCCGCTGCGCACCGCCCGAAGCTCAGCAGCATTTGAATTGAATAACTTTGATCGGTAATCGTCAATCGCTAATCGGTAATCGACGCACAAAACGTGGTCTTAACATTGTTTATGGCATCCGCTGCAACTGAGTCACCAAAATGGAACTCTGTTTCGAACAGAGAGCCAAAAAAAAAGTGGCTTTTATCGTGGCGTGGGCTGCCCTTTCTTTGGCCAGTTCTGACCTGACCCTGGCTGGTAGGCGACAGTTTATTATCGATTCATATGTTAATGCCACAGCATGTTTCAACATTTCCCTAAAACTCACATAAACAACGCCAACAACAAGTGGCTCTCAGAACAGACTCCAAGCGGGCGTTCGCTTTGTGTGTGGCTCCACAGCGGGGCAGAGTTGAATGTTTAAGCTGCCTCTTTCTATGCCTTGTTTAAGTTCGAAATGGAAGTGGTGTATGATGAACTTGTGCAGCTATTAAGCAGGCGCCAAAATCGATAAATATCGATTTTAATTTTTCAAAAATCGATAAATATCGATATTTTGGCTGTTGACTATATTTGAGTAAATTAATTACATTCCGTAGTATTTATGTTCAATACATCAGTTTTTTACTACCGCAAAACAGTGTAGGGTATCTTATAGCCTCACAATCGCGCCTTGAACAGCCCTGTTCACTTTTTCCAGTTTATATTTCTGACTTATTTTCATATTTGTTGATTCATTTCATTTGTTTACCCCGTCGATTTCAGAGTTCGTGGGAAATGTAGCGCCCGTTCGGTTGCTGCCAATGAACTAATTAAACCAGCCGCTGCTCCAAGAGTTTCAATTGCACAATCGTAACCCCAGCTGCCCCACACCCTCCCCCACAGTTTTTCAATGTTTGTGTTTCGTTTAGCGTCTGCTTTTTTTTATTTTTTCAACAACTCCAGCCCAGAACTTGATTAACAAGAAACCCAACCACTTGAGCCGCCGAATTGATGTGGCTCACTTTTTAGTTAAGTCATTTCCTATCAAAGTTGTTTTTGTTATTTTTTCTGGAAAAAGCTGCCGACGCTTAGGCCGGAAAAACGGGGTTGGGGTGAATAACCATTTCGACCAAATTGGCGAAAAATCTGTTGCAGTGGCTCAAACTGATGATGATGATGATGTTGATGATGACGAGGCTTGGACGCAACCGTCACTCGCTTCCACTTCCGTTCGGCTTTTATTGTTTTCGCACCTCGCCTTCGGGTCGCGTTCGGTCGTCGGCCGCTGCCGGCGGATATTCTACTTTACATAAGCGGCGTTTCCTATACACTTTTCCGGTCGTTCGACGTTTTATTCGCTGTCGCCGCTTTTGTTTTGCTAAGCGCATTCGCCGAATCAGAAGATTACAAATTTCAAATTTCACATGTCAAATTTTACAAATTGGAAAATCGATTTCCCCAATTGTGTCAGAAATTAAAAAAAACAGCAGTAAAAATAAGAAGCTATGATAAAGACACACATCATAATTGTGAACTTGAATATCTCTACTGCCACCTCCCCTGTGGATCAGAAAGAATTTTTGATTTTGGAATAGATTTTCCCTACAATACGCACGGATTTGCATCGGTTTTTCCACATGCCTCTGGCGCAGTTGTTGCAACATTTTGTCTCGACAGCGATTTCTGTGCATGCGCTTATATCGTTCCGACTTGAGTGGATTAAACGGAGGATCGCACACATCTTTAACATTTCTGAGCTGCCTGTTGGACTCAATCTTCTTCTCGGAGCAGTTCTCGCTGAAGTCTGTCTGTGATTTCTCCAGCAGCTCCTTCTTCTCCTCCTGCCGCTCAGCGTATTTCTGGGGCATAATACTCGCGTTCAGCGCCTCAAGAATGGCCTCCTCAATGGCCAGCCGGGTATCGGATTCCGGCACCAAAGTAGCCACCGACCGATCCGACATGCAGCTCGTATAACTGGCACTCATCGATTTATATAGCTTCCTCCAGCTCTTTAAAAACTTTCGATTTAGATTTAAAAAAAAAAATACAAAACAGAAAAAACTCATATAAAAACTATAAAAAAGATTTAAATTGATTTTTCACATTGCAAAGCTTGAAAATAGTCTTGATTGAGTTTTCAGGGCGAGCTTTATACAGATTAAAACATTTTGAATTTGTGATTCACGACTTAAGCTAAAAATAATATATTATGTTATTTTTCGTTTACTTAATACTTATTTTCAAAATTTGTTATAACAATTTCAGTATTTTTGTCAAAAATCTCTGATCTTGGATACATAGACCACATATTTCAAACTATCATAACTTTGTCAAAAGTCAACCGATTTTCACGTTTGATGACATTTTTATTATGATTTGTCCTAAAAATTGATTCCACATTCAAAATATATGCATTATTGGAAATACAATTTTTTTTGAAAATTTTTAGTAAAAACCATGTACTCCCCCTTATTCATTTTCAAAAAAAATTTTTTTTCAAAATTTAAAATTGCGAATTTTTAGCTTTAAACGATTGTATTTGTCATAATTAGCATACAAAATAACATTAAAGTAGATTTTGAGGTGGTCAAATTTTTGGTCAAAAATCATGTCAAAATTGACAAAAATTTTGACATGTAAAGTTCTTGGATCCCATTACCCCGTATTTAAAACTTCCATAACTTTGCCAAAAATGAACCGATTTTCAAGTTTGATGGCATTTTGATCATGATTTGTCCTATATATTGATTTTACATTCAAAATATATTCATTTTTGAAAATAAAATTTTTTTGAGTTTTTGGTCAAAAAAGCAAAGGGTCCCCCCTTATGAATTTTGGAAAAAAATTTTTTTTCAAAATTTAGAATTGCGAATTTTTGTTTCTAATCGATTGTATTTGTCATAACTAGCATAAAAAACAAAATTTAAAGTGATTTTGGAGGGGTCAAATTTTTGGTCAAAAATCATGCCAAAATCGACAAAAATTTTGACATGTAAAGTTCTCGAATCCATTGATCCCATATTTCGAACTCCCATAACTTTGTCAAAACTAAACCGATTTTTAAGTTTGATATCATTTTTTTCATGATTTATCCCGTAAATTGAATCTGCATTTAAAAATATATGAATTTTAGGAAATATTTTTTTTTTGATTTTCGTTAAAAAATCATGTACTCCAGCTGGGTTTTTTTTAATAATAGCCTCTCACCATTAAAGTAATGTTAATTTAATAATCGTAGGGAATCTGCCGCATTCTTCAGATCTCAGCTGCAGTTTATCCACATGGCTCTGCACTTGTGTCAATTTGGTTGTGTTTTAATCTTTTTTTTGTTTTTGTAAAATTCCGTGGCACGCAAACAGCGTCAGCTGTTACGTGTGGCATGTGGCATGTGGCAGGTCGGGTTTGTCTTTTGAGCTGTTGTTGTGGCCGCGACATCTGTTTCATATTACAAGGTAGCTGCCAAAGGTACAAAGTACTTGCTTGTTGTTGTTGTTTATTGTTGTTGTTGCTGGCCCATTTGTCTCACTTCCTTTACCTTTCGGGCCGGCGCTGAGTGCGCACAAACAACATCCCGGATGCTCAACTAAAGAGAGAGAGAGAGAATTAAAAACATAAAACAGACAAATTTAAAAAACTGCACTAAATGCAAAGTTCCAAAGTTACAACAGCAGCAGCAGCAGCAGCAGCGGCAATGAGCGGGGACATGTGGCATTGGGCATACAGGAAGAGACAGCAGAGCGCAGAGCGTTTTGTGTATCTGCATCTGTGTGCGAGTATCTGTATCTGTGGCTGTTCATTCATAGAAAAACGAAACGAGCGGATGCACGGGCGGATGAAGCGCTTGAATCAGCATCTCTCTCTCTCGCTCACTCTCTCTCGCTCTTTAGATGTGCCTGTCTCTTTCTAGAGCCCTATCTCTATGCGCGAGTTCTATTTGATTACCGCTGCTGATTATCATTACGCTTTGTTATTGTTGTCATAATTGTTCAACGGTTATTTGCGAAAAAAAGAATAAATAAAAGAAAAACGATGAAAACGTGGAAAAAACAGGTAAACCGTAAAATGATTCGATTATTATTTACCTCACAATTAACAACTGCCAAATCGAACATAACTGTATCGTGCAGACTCCCTTCGCCCCTGCGCCCTTCGCTGTTCTGGCTAGACATAAATCACGCATCTCTCTCTCTAAAAATAAACAGCATGGGTGATCTACCGCCTGGCATCATCAACTTGAACAAATGTTAACATTAACTTCTTGGCCAACAATAACAAAAAAGTTTATTGCACTTCCATTCAGTTGATTTTGTTCCTATGAGTAAGGGAGGGGTAGGGAGGTAGGGAAAGGGACCTCTTGCTCGTTTGAGAGCATTTCTCGTTTAACCTTAATGATGTGCTAATTGGGCAACATATTCAACATGTCAATGCGTTCTCTTCCTCTTCAGTTCAGTAAAGACATAAACAGCGCATAAAACACGAAACTAAAAATCCCATTCATACAACATTGTTTAGAAAGTGGCCAACAATGATTATGCACTCTAAATGATAACCAAAAAAAAAAGAAATAAGAATTCTTAATTTTTTTAAGATCGTAATCCATGAAAGTCTGTGGAGAGTGTGACTTAATCTTCTTTAAATACTTTTACATATCATTCTTTAAATAGTTTTACCAATCAGCTGAAACCGGAACTTGAAAAGTTGAAGGTTTTCTTTTCATATACTTTTTTTTATAACCCACCTCGATATGCGAAGTTCTTTTATGGCGTGATAAGACATATCTTAAATACTTGTCGACAGCTTTAAAGTTTCTCATATCTGTTGGATACCTCGATACCTCATATTTAAATAGAATAAATATTAAAAATCTATATATGTATATCTATATATAAAATGCTTAAAGATATGTTCTTATTATGAGCTCTAACTATCCATACATATGTCTCTTTTTTTTTAAATCGTAATCATCTGTTTCTATTTCATTTAACTTAGCCAACATCGAATTACATGTATCGGGAATTTCATATAAACCCAATTGAACATAGGTTTAAACTATCCATTTTCATAACTTTGTCCAAATCAACAAATTTTCACATTTTTGACGAAATATTTTGTATACTAAAATTGAGTATTTCGAAATTGAAAAAAAAACGTACTTAATTTGAGAACTTTTTGCAAGGTTTAAGAAAATCCAAAGTGAACGTACTTCTGACACTTCGTTTACTATTTTTATGTACGGAATACTTAATTTTTATTTTCAGTGTAAATACAAACCACAAATTTTATAGTTTTAAAATTCCAACAACCATAAATTTAATGAACCTCTTTTATCCGAAATGAGATGTTTCAAAACTCAACTATTTCAACTATTGAGTTGTATATTTTATTCAACTCATAGAATCTTGGGCAATACTTATCCAATTTTTACCTATTTATAGATATACCACTTAATCATATATGCTTCATAGGAAAAGTATCTACACATTTTTTTAACAAATTAAAACTTCTTATCAAGAATTCCCAAGAAAACAGTGCTCGTAAGTTTGATTTGATAAAATTTCATTTTATATTTTCATTAGATGCAACTTAAATGACTAATAGGACAGCACTTGAAGTCTGCCCCGCCGCACTGGCCCATCGCTGGCGGGGGGCGGGGCAGGCTTCGACCACTTAAGCGATTAAACAAATGCATTTACAATCTAAGACTTACGACTAGGAGCACTAGCGACTAGTTAGGGCTAAATTAGCGATATCAAGCATTGAGCGCTATCTCTATGTAACTCTATATACTATGTATATGTACAACCTGGTTAGGGTGTTCGGGTGCGTTTACACCCGGTTAGGAGAGCAGCGCCATGGCGCGAGCCAGTCGCACACGGAAATCACGATAGAGCATCTTGCCGCCGACGGGCACACGGCACAGGTACATGTCCAGGCTCATCAGGCAGAGCGCTTTCCCGTTCATGGGGAACTTCTGCGGCAGTTCGGGCGTCACCTCGAGTCCCTCGGACACCGCCATATTGATCAGCCATTTCCAGACATCGGCCCGCGTCCAGTCGCGCGGATCGATCGGCAGTCCATCGGAGCCAATGGGATTTAGCAGACTCGTGCCGTTGCTGATGCTGTTGTTGTTGCTGTTGTTATTATTGGTGTTGTTGTTGATGTCTTCGCTGAGCACAGCGACACCGCCACGACACTTGTCCAGCATCTGGTAGGGATGGTGGCGCTTCATCGCAACGGCCGCATTGCTCGCCCACAGCTGCTGCAGCTGGAGCTGATCCTGGCCGGCGTTGACCTGGGACAGATCCAGCGGCGGCACGCGTCCGGCGTATTTTGGGTAACTGGCCTCCACTTGCATCGTGCACTCGCCTCGACCGAATCAGCTGCAATGGAAGAGACGAAACGAAGCTGATTAATGGAAGTGACTCATTAGGCGAGGTAGCAGAGGGGCATTTGCGTTATGTGGTGTATAATTTTTATATGGCAGAACTCAAGTGACGGAAATGCTTTCACAACCGGACAATTGTTTAATCGCGCCAGCGGCAACAATAATACGCATACGCCACATTGAACGTGCAATAATCAAACAAAGAGCATTATAACTTAGTCACTAGGTTTGTGGGTTCATGGTAAAGATAGCCAGAAGGCCAACGTTATAGTTGCAAAAATTATTCAATTAGCTTAAGAAAATATTTATTTCTATATTGTCTAAATTCGAATTCAATTTCAACATATTTATGATTCAAATCTGAGTTTAACAGTTGTCAACTGTTATACAGCGTTCGAGTATTTATTACACTTAACAGCGCTGTTAAGTGAGAGTATTCGCAAATCGCCGTGTCGCCGTTTGTCTGCTCTTTTCCGTTGTTGTTATGCTTTGAATGATATTTTGTTATTGTAGCGCAAAATTAAATCTGACCTTGTTGCCATCGACAAAAATGGGACGTTCGTGAGTGCGCGTCACGGGGTGGGGCGGTTCGCACGGGAAAGGAAGCGCTGAATAATCATTACGCTGCTGTCATATCGATAATAACAAAACAGCAACAGGCGACAACAACATTCGCCGCAGCAACAGCAGCAGCACCAATCGAGTGCCCGCCATGGCCGCACTTAAATAATTGGCCCACATTTGTATGGCTGACGGTTTGCTGTTTGTTTGGCTGAGTGGCTGGGTGGCTTGGCAAATTGTTTGCTGATGGCTGACATAGAAACGACAAGTGGCAAACCGGAATGGCAGCGATTACGATAACAATCAGAAGCAATGCGGCAAAGCGGAAACAATTAGCAAACGGGTGTCGGCGAATTGGCAGCTGCGAATGTGGCGAGCAAAACAAAAGGCGATAGCCCAAAGCAAAGCATGGCCAATCAGAATGGCAATGCGAATCCGAATACAAATGCGAATGCGAAAGGGCATGGAAATGAAAATGGCAATGACAAGCAAAACATCCGCCGGCGCAAAGCTAAAGACAAAGTTAAATGTTGTAGAAGGCAACGGAAGCCGCGCAGGGAGCGGGAGCGGGGGCGGTTACTCGACGGTACAACCACCATCTGAGATTTCACACACACACATTCAGGGGGAAGCCAACGGTGGAGAACCCTTGAGTTGGCCCATTTGTCATTTGCGTGTGTTAATAGTTTTCCGGAACTCGTTTCAAGTGCTTCCGTTAAAGGAAGTGCGTAAAACCAAGCCAAGAATCCGCCAAGGAATCGAAAGCCGCAATTTTAATTAAGAAATCGTGTATATGTATGAATGTACGTATGTATATATTTGTATACCCAGTTCATTGGTGCGATATTTCCCACGAACAACGAGTTCAACGGGCGGAAACAAATGAAATGAATCAACAAATATGAAAACAGCAAACAACTGAAAGAAAAACTTTGTCTGTTCTCTTTTTATTTGGAAGCCACACACACAATTCTCGCTTGGAAGCTGCCCCCAAGAGCCACTTGTTACGGCCATGTTTATTTATGTTGTCTGGGGGAAATGTTGAGCATACCGAGCTATTAACATATAAATTGGGCATTTGAGAATGCCGACGAAGATACACGAATTTGAGCTAATGCAACCCAATCCATGCCTTGATAAAAAGCTATCAGTATGTCCGTCTTTCTGTCTGTCGTCGTGTGGTTCCATTGGTGACTCAATTGCGGCGGATGCCATAAACATTCCCAAGCACGGCCGCCCCTCATTAGCACAAAGTTTCGATTAACATTTCGATAAACGATAAGCATTTGCATTTTAAATGTGCCCAAACTGCGATCGCACGAAATACGAAAATTTATTGTAGCAATTTCGATTTTTGATTTCGAGAGAGATTTATTCTTAATTCTAAAAAGTTTTCTTTAAATTTAAGAGCATTAAAGTCGCAAATTGTGTGTGTTTAAGTCGGTTACACTTCCGTTGCGACATCATCGACATCGACATTGACATCAGCTGAAAGCATTAACCCACACACGCTGTCTGTCTATCTGTCTGATTGATTCGTGAGTGGCTGAGTGCGTGTGTGTGTGTTTTTTGTTGCATGTATGTATTTTGTCAACATTGGCATTGGGGATTCGTTTGGCTTTTACCTACACACAAACCGCGTGCTGAGCACGCGTCCAATACGGCAAATTGTCGTCGTGGTTGCCCTTCGCCCAGGGTAGGAAATGGTTTTCTGTTACTAGTCAGCTCTTGTTAGCTGTGTGTTCTTGGAGTCAATGACAGGAAGTCTGTGCAATGTGCGCATATCCGCCTCCGCCCGCGCACAGGATGCACAAAAGGAAACTCTGACGCACACATCAACACACACACACACACATATATACACAGAACAGCTTGCTGTGGAAATGTGCGATATGGACACAGCAACAACAAATACAAATGCAATTGCGCCAGTTTTAATTACGTTGACGTCTGCACTTTGCACTGTCGTTTGTTGTTCTTGTTGTTGTTGCTGCTACTTAGTGGCAGCTACTATAGAAACACACACACACACACACATACATACACACGTTGCTTCTTCAAGTGTGCACAGACAACAACAACAACAAAAACGACGAAACGTAAAATCGTAATTTGAAGTTCGTAAAAATGACGCGTTTCCTGTCATTTGGCGAGCACTTTAAGTGCGTAATTTGCTCCCACACACACACACACACACACACACACACACACACATATATATATACACTTAAATCTTTGCTGTGTTTTTGTCTGTTGACGCCTCCCATCTTTATCTGCAGGTCGCTTCCGTTTTTTGAAGAACTCATCTACCGCGAACTTTGCTCAATTTCGCATTCAGCTTTATATACCCTGTAAACAGTGAATGCCTGAGTAAGCATGACAGGCAGGCTAAGTGTGTTCTGTTCAAAATAAATGTCAATATTTATATATTTTTAAAACACAGTATATCTATATATAGATATATCTATATATAGAGTATCTCAAAGTCTAAGTAAATTTACAATTTACATATCAAATAACAGACAAAGAGAAAGAAAAAGGAAAAGCGTAGCAACTATGTAAATTTGCGAGCTGCCATTAATTTGATTACAATTTGAAACAGTTCTTTTTGCTTTGCACACGAAAGTATCTCAGCGAACGTGTATCTCAAAGATACACTTGCGCACGTCTAAATTATGCGCTTCCTCCTAAGTCAATTTGCTGTTGTTGTTCACACAGAATTAAGTTGAATTTCCAGCTGAAGAGTTTTTGTCAGCGAAATGTGTTTTATTTGATTAATTTTTTGTTTTAGCTGCTTGACGCTTAATCAATCGGAAAAGGGTCTAGTCCGTTTGAGCCAAATTCAAATGTATCTTTTTGGCTATTAAATTATACAATTAATTTGCTAAAGATTATAAACAGTTGGTGTTTCTTTTTTGGCTGCAATTCAAGGCAAATAAACGTGTTCATTCAATAGCAAATATTTAACAGAGTGCATACAACAACAACAACAACAAGAACAGCAACAACAACATTAACAACAGCGGCAGACGACAGATGATAATCTGCTGAATTTTGTTAAAAATAAACATTTTTGCCAGCCAAGCAACAACAAACCGGATTCCCACATATGTTGGCAGTTGTTGTTGTTGTAGCTGTGACGCATGTGTGTGTGTGTGTGTGTGTGTGTGTATTGGTGTGTTTGCTGATATTACAAATCATGTAACGCTGTCGCTGGCTGGCTGCCTGCAACGGCTGCGACTTCGGCGTCTGCCTGACGTCTGCAAAAGCGCAGCGCGTTCGCCAGGGTGCCCCACCGTGTGTGTGTGTGTGTAGTGGGGGTGGGTGTGGTGGTGTGCGAGGTGGAAATTGAATGTTGGAACTGCGCTCATTGCACGGCCATTCATCATTTTCATGAGGGCGCAGTTGATGGACGGATGTGTGACGACTTTTCCTCGTTTAAAAATAAAGCAAATGGCGCCAAATGCATTTCGAACTGCCAGGGTTGGGGTTGGGAGGCGGGGAGGGAGTGCGGGCAAACTAGGGGTCTGTAAATATTTAGTTGGAAATTAAATAAAAACAGCAAAGCGAATGCTTTGATGATGACGAGACCCGCCGAGGCTGCTGTTGCCATCGCTGTCTGCGCTTTGACAGAATCTCGGCGCTGTCTTTTCACGCCCCACACGTGTCGCGGCCAATGGAGCATGGCAGCCGACAAGGAAGCTGCAGCGCCACGACACGCGCCATAAACAGCACGCAGCTTAACAAGCGGCAAACTCCAGCAACAAAAACAACAACAACAAAAACAATGCAGGTGTGTCTCGTCTCAAAATAAAAAAAAAATCAAATGGAAATCAATCAAGAAGAAAAATACGTTTACAGTGTTTTTAAACAAAAGATAAAGAAATATGAATTTGATTAGAATCTAATGAGAAACTAAAAAAAAAATGCATCATAAACCATTATTTTTTAAGAGCTATGTATATTGTATAGAAATTTAAAATCGATCAAATCTTAGGAGCATGATAATGTTAATTTGAAAATGTAATTAAATTAACATAGAATATAATAAATAAAAGAGTTTTTCTTTCATAAAAAGAAGGTTTTTTTTAATATAGTAGACTGATAATATTATATATTATTTTGTCTAAACAAAACTTGTAAACAAAAACTGACAAATCTTTGCCAAATAACATAAAAATAGCTTATAAACTTAAATACCAAAAAGACAAAACTATTCGAACTGAATAAGTTTATATATATATTTATACCTTATAAATTGGAAGATGTTTTACTACAACGAATTTGACAGGAAACGGATGCGACTTCTAAAGAATCTTATCAAAGTTAGGCAAAATTTGATTTGGGGGTTTACCTGGTACTATCTAACAAATTGCATTTTTTAGGAAAGTTGCGCTGCGTCATCAGCTTGTCATTTCCTTTAGTGGGTCAGGGGCTGAATCAGCCACAAGAGGGAGATAGAGAGAGAGACTGAGAGAGAGATTGAGAGAGAGAGCGAGTTGAGCAGGGGAGAGACTGCAACAGAATTTAATTAAGAACTGTTGTGTGGCCAGGTGCGTTTTATATGTATGTGTGTGCATGTATGCGTGTGTGTGTGGCAGCAGCTGCAAAGATTACAAAGAACTGTTGAGCCGACTTGGCCACATCCTTTGCGCATGCGCGCGCATTCACAATATGCGGGCCACAAAGGGAAACAAAGCGCCCAAAATGCATTTAATGCCAGTTGCCTCTAATGCCGCGCTCCCTCTCCCTCTCTCTCTCTCGCTCACTCGCTTGACTGACTTGAAGTTGTGTCTTCTGTTGCTGGTTAGTATTGCTTTTTTGTTTTTTGCAGCTGCCGTCTTGGCATTTCGAGTGTCGCTTTGTTTTGTGGTTTCTATTCTTTGCCCGTTTTAACTTCTCCGCTTTGCCCGCAACTTAATTCTCTTGACAATTCTTTTCATAACTGTTGCCAGCTAGCAAACTATGAATTCGGTCATGGCAACTGCACATTGAGTCTAAGTGAATGTCTCCAACAACAACAACAGCAAAAAAAAAGGGCTGACTTCAACATGGCTTATAACTGGACTTGAAGTATGGCTCAAGAGTTGGCAAGACATAACTGAAGCATGAAGGCATTCAAATTGATATCTTGTTACATTTTAAACAACAGACAAAAAAGTGCATTTGATGTAACTCTAAAATTTGTAGAACAAGTCCAAAATATTTTTAATAAAAAACTGAACAAGTCTTAGAATTATTTATTAAAATATTTTTTATCAATAATTAACTCCATATTTAAGCCAAATTTTCTATTTTCAATTTCTAAAATTTATTATATATTTTATATATGTATATATTTTCACACATATCTAAACACTTCAATTCTATCAGTTTCTTTTTTTGTTTTCACGATCCTAACTCAAGGCAAAATTGATTGTCATGTCATAAGGTTGACCTATAGCTATGGTGTATCATATTAATGAACCGCTGACACCTTCAATTTTTTTATTTTGTGTATTCAATATGCATATATTTAGTTTTTTAATTTATGGTTTTTTTGTGTTTTTTTGTTAAGGGTTTTGTTCGTTTAAATGGTCAAAAATTTTGAAGCACCTTTTAGAGGTCAATTAGCGAGTCGCAATGCCAAGAAAATGGAGAAAACGAAGCAGAGTACAAGGTAAGCGGCATTAAAAAAAACAGCAATTTGTGAGCGCAATCTTCAACATGTCAAACAAGCCGTTTAAACTTTAAGCAACCTACAACAACAACAACAACAACAATGCTGCTGGCCATAAATAGTTGTCGTTTGTTGTTAATGAAACCTACATTTGGCTCTTAATGAGCGCCAAAATTGAACTTAGTTTTATTGTATTTTTTTAAAGGGTATATTTAATGGTCACATTGAAACTTACCTAGTCGAAAGTTAATCCAAAAATATGCACTGGCTGCTGCTGTTGTTGTTGTCCAAAATGTTGTTAAAACAACCGCGACATCCGTTTTGATATATCTTTTCTCTCTCTATATAGATATATATATATTTATATACGTGCTTGCTTTATTTGTAATTTGTTTATGAATTTCTTTTTTTTATTTTCTTGTTTGCGTTTTGTTTATGGAACTTCCTGCGCGGAATTGCGAATGCAATTTCAGTTGTTGTCGTTGAATTTGCAATATATATATATAAATATATATATATATATTTTTTTTTGTTTGTTGTAGTTTTCTGTTTTCTTGTTGCTTTTTCGCGAAAATAGAAATTGCACTTGTTGGCGTTTCGCTTTCGCTTGACTCTTCTTGTTTGTTGTTGTCTGTTTTCTACTGCGCTCTCTCTCTCTCTTTCTATTTATCTCTATCTCTATATATTTTCACTAGTGCACAGGGGGCGGCTGCAGGCAAATCGAATTATTTGTGGATTTCACAATTTGCAAAAATGTATCTCACAATTCCAAGCTGACAACAACAACAACAATACAGTTGTCGTTTATGTATTTCGCGCTCTGAACTACTTTTCTATATGCGCCCGTCTCGGGTTTCGAAAGTTTTGTTTTTATTTATTTCAAATTGTTGCAGCTTCAAGTTTCTTAAGTTTTTCTTCTTTTTTTGGTTTTTTGTTCACTTAACACAAAATTCCAGTTTGCAGCTGCAATTCGTTTTTTTGTTATTGTTGTTGTTATTGCGTACGAGTATCTGCGTATTTAGCAAGCGCAACACAAGTTTGTATCTTGTATCTGGAGCTGTGTATCTGCGTTCTGTACACGCGCACTTCACGTTCTCAACTGATTGCGATCGTGCCCATGCAGCGGGTTTTGTTGCCTCCGTCAGTTACGCTCTCTCAGCCACACGTCCGCTCCCTCTCTCTCTCCCTCTCTCTCTCTTCCAGATAGGCGTTCGCGCACGCTCTCACTTGGCTGTGAGCGGCGCTATCTGTTACACTGACGAAAATTGCATTTAAGTTTAAGATAACTTTGTCAAAACTGAAGCGATTCCCATTTTTGATGAAGTTTTGGCCATATTATTTGCTTTAGATTGATTTTACATTCAAAATATATTCAATATTGAAAATACAATTTTTTTGAGTTTTTTGTCAAAAATTCAAAGGGTCCCCCTTATGAATTTTGGAAAAAAAAATTTTTTCAAAATTTAGAATTTCGAATTTATACTTTTAATCGATTGTATTTGTCATAATAAGCATAAAAAACAACATTTAAAGTGATTTTGGGGGGGTCAAATTTTTGGTCGAAAATCATGTCAAAATCGACAAAAATTTTGACATGTAAAGCACTCAGATCCACAACTCCCATACTTTGGACATCCATAACTTTGTCAAAACTAAACCGATTTTCACGTTGGATGTCAATTATGTCATGATTTGTCCTATAGACTGATTCTATCTATGCATTATTGGAAATAAAATATTTTAGCAAAACATCACCTGCGCTGTCGGCTTAGTTCTCCTTTTCTCGCAGTGCATGGCTCTGATAATGCGCTTACCTGACAGCATGGGACAAATTTTCAGATCCTTTTGTTTGAGAAGCACACAAAAACTAATCGTTGCTATTTTCCATTGACTGAATGGACAACATTGTTGACGATCAAATCGATTAGCTCATGGAACTTAAAATTGTATCGGCAGTTTTTGTTAAACCAAATCTTAAGAACTGAAATCTTATTTAACTGCGAAGTTAAATTGAGTTACAAATGTTTCGCAGGTGCAATTAATCTAAGGGTAATCAAGATTTAAAAAGTATTTTAAGGAAATAGAGTTCTAGTAAGGAAAAAACTAAATACAGCATTAAAATTCATAAAAATAAAATAATGATTTTTTGACAGTAGAAAATTCCAAATAGTTTTTATATGCTAAACCTGACTATTTAATTATACATTCACAACAATTAGAGTTAGAAATCCCTACTTTATTTATATACAAAAAATTTAATGACATTTTCAACTTTGAACTTTGTTGACTCTGTTTTCTCTCGAGAATTTCTCATTACTTTCCTTTTGGGTTTTTCCTTTTTCTTTTGCGTTGACAGGCTTCAATTAATCAAGTCGCACTTCATTTTCATTGAAATATCTTTTGTACATATTAATAAACGATTCGGTGGGCAATGCCAACAATTTCGGTGGCAATCACGTGCCGCTTTGTGAGTTATTATAGCTATGTGTGTCTGTGTCTGTGTAATTACAGGAAATCCTTTTCCCTCGCACAGCTAAAAGAAATTTGAATGCGCGTTTTGCGGTGCGACTTCCTTCTCAAAGTGACAGTCGACAAAAAGGATCATTTATTTGACTACTGCGTACCAAATTTTTATTTTGTTGTGGTGGAGTTTTCTGATCCTTGGGCATATGTGCTTGAGCATATGTCGGGCAGTTAAGTGCCAGAATCCTTTCATCAATTGAATCGACAAGCGTGAAGTGGAATACTCGAATTACGCAGCCTTTTTTGGCTTGCTTGCAGTTCAGTTCATTGGAATAACCAGAGCCAAAGGCGCGCCTCTTTTTGAGGGGCATGCCCCTTGGCCCGTTGCACAAGGCACGAGGACGCGCGCGTCCTGTCTGCGCAGTTCAAATTGCAGCAGCTGCCGCTGGCAATTCCAGTGAAATGATCTAAGCGGAGACGAGTCTACGCAATTATTGCTATTGGTTTTTTCACTTAAGATTGCACCTTTGTCTCTGGCTCGAAATGCATCTGTATCTGTAAGATGTATCTGTGCCTGGTAATGTCGCTGTCTGCTTTGAAGCCTGCTCGCATTTCGAAAGAGAGAGAGAGAGGGAGAGTTCTAATTTTTGGTGCCTGCATCTAATGGCTTGTTTATCGATCACATCGATCGCCGACCAAATAAATTAAGTGCTTTAATTGGCCACCTAATTGATAGCGGCGTCCTCTCAGACGATGCGTGTCCAGATCCTGCAGAGCAGCAGCAGCCGCTTATCGAAGAACTGCAGCTCGCACTGAAAATGGGCCAATTGTTTGCTTGTGAGCCGATTTTGTTTGAGCTGCACACACATCCTGCCGCTTAGCCACTGCCTACTAGTTACAGTTAATCCGCCTAGCCAAGCATCCTGTACACACACTCACACACACACGCACACACACATTCCAGCTGCCTCCAATTGCATTTGCCATTGTGTTCTACTCGGCTCACACATGATAAACATCGGACAGGAAGCCAGACGAGACCAATATTTGCCAAAAAGGATGTTTGCTTAGGCCAGGCAACGCGTATCGCTGCTTGGTACGTGACTTTCTATGGCTTGCGCGTTTATAATAATCAGCATATTTTTTCTATTTCTTTATTCTTAGCATATTTTCTTGTTGTTTTCCTTATTTCTAACTATTTGCTTAGCCTGTTTATTTTCAATTACTGTTTGTGTTGACGCATAAATCGAAAAAATGCGTTAAGCTAAAGGAAGTTAACGCTTGCATACGTAAGAGTGCGCTAGGCGAAAGTATACGACTCAAAGATACACTGTACAAAGAAATATTTATATTAAATATTATATTTTTGGTTAAAAAAAATGAGTTAAACCTATTTTTATATATTTATATACTCCTGTTGTCTTTCTTAGAACCCATTTTGGGGTTGCACTATATAGTTTCTTATCGGCAGAGTTATTGCAGCTGGTTGCGGCAGGCAGCGAGGGCGTGTGCCGTCCATATATCAAGTTCCAAATATAGTAGACGCACATTTTAGGGAAACCCTGCTGCTAATCAAATGTTATCACAAGTACCAAATGTGCTCCGCTCTGTATATATATATATATATATATGTATGTATTGGTGCTCCTATATATAGACCCGACTTATTGCTTTATGGACTGCAGCCACCCTCGACTAAACGATTTATGGCTAAGAATCTAATATATATATATATCTCAGACCAGACCAGCGACATTAAAAACTGCACCAAAATATACACATAGAGAAAACGAAATTTTACGAGCTGCTCTGTTTTGGTGTTTGGCGAGGGGGAAAATCCCGGCCGGGCATAGCTAATCCATGGCAGGCGCATTTTCTCGTTTTTATTGGCACTTTCCCGAACTATAAATCAATAAACACAGATGTGTCATAAAAGTTTTCAGAAAATATACTACCCGAGTGGGGTAGTTTCTTGTAGTTCCCGTAATTTCACTAACTTCGAGACTAGTCTTAAAGAATTGCGGTAATTTCTTGGCTCTCGTCTGTCATTTCGTGTTGGCAGCTGCCTCATAAAAAAATGTGAAAAGTATAAAAAACGGTCATTAACACCAATTTCTTGTGGACCTGCCCCAGCGCGGTAGCTGCAGAACGTTAAATGTTTAAATCAATCGCTCCACAAAACGAAACGAAGTAACCGTAAAAAATGAAAAAGAAGAAGCGCTCGTAAAATCAACCAAAAACAACAACAGATTTCGTAGACATTCAAATGCCACACAAAACGCAGAAACGGAGAAACCCCCACAAAACTGCGATCACAGATAGTGAAAGAGATAGAGAGAGACAAAAAGAGAGAGAGAGAGATGGCAATTGCTTGTGGGCACAATGGGAAACAAGCCGCACAGACTTCCGCTTTCATTTCATAAATTCGGATTAAGGCATTTTCAAATGATAACAATGAAAAATAAAAACCTTAAGAACTCTGTGTGTGGAAATGTGCCGTGAATCTGATTAACGGCAACTACAACAACAACAGCAACAACAACAACAAAAACAACACCAAAGCTGTGCATCGACTCGGAAATGTGTCACGTAAATGGTTTGTTGCCCAAGTAAAACCCACAACATGCCCAAAGAACAATCCCCGGCAACAACAACAACAACAACAACAACAAAAGCAAAGCTCACAAATTGCTGTAAAAGCAGAGAAGATCGCCGCGTAGAACTGAGCATCCATTGTCTGGCAATTGTCCATGTAAAAGATACATTTGATAATAGTGTAAATAGCATCTGTTAAAGCTTATCAAGTTACGAAAAATTTGTGACCGGATCCAACAGATAACCAAGGTGGTATTTATTTTTTTTTTTGATTAAATATGTTTAGCCTAGATTGCCTTTTACAGAATTTGATTACATTGGATACTGAGAAAAATATCTTAAAGTTAAAGGTTTGCTAAAAAAAAACTGTTTTAACGAAAATTTTTAAAAATAATTTTTTAACGAATATTTTTGAATTTTTTGAGAGATACCTTCAAGAAAAATTTGAAATTATTTAATTTAATTTAAAATTTGAGAAATTTTCAAATTTAAGCAATTTTTTGTTTTGAGTCATAGTCATACTCTGTTTACAATGTAAAAATAGCATATTAGTTTTGTGCGGTGTTTATGTTACTTGGCACTATAAAACTTTGGTTATATACCCATGTAAACTTGAGTAAAGTTGCGGGTTTTAATTGTCAAAGAGGTGATCAAATCGTGAAAATCAATAAACTCTACAATAGCACGAATATGCCAGGAAAATAACTTACTGCTCCTAAAAATATTTCAAAAGTACTCTATTCACATCTTCATAAATGCAAGAAAAAAAGAAGACCCTAAACGCACTGTTAACAGAGTATTGCCAATCGGTTAAACCCAGCTGATAACAAATTATTATAAATATAAAAGATCTTATACATTTGCACTGTTAGATATTTATTTTACCTTTTCCTGCTAAAATATATAAGGAATGTTTGCATTTTTTCCTGTTTCTTTTTGAATATTTCAGGAACCCGCCTCAACAAATCGATTTACATTCATTTTTTACGCACACGAACGAACACGTTTCGCAAACATTTGTCCAAATTCGAGGCGAACATGAACAATTGCACTTCCTGCACAAACGCATCCTGTATTACTTAAGCTGGGACAGGAGAAGGCACAAGGGTGCGGGGTGCGGGGTGCGGGGTGCGTGGTCGGGGGCATATCATCTGTTGCTGCGTGGCACTAAAATACAATTTTACGAATGATGAGCGGAAACGCTGCGAAGGCGCGTACTTTGTACACAAACAGAGCATCGAATAACAGTGCGAGAGAGAGATGGGTAGATAGAGAGAGAGAACGAGAGCGAGTGAGGGCTGATTGTAAAAACAAATGTTGGCAAACAACAAAAAGAAGGAAAAGGATGTCCTGCTGCCGCTTAGTGGCATCAGCGAGCGTGTGGAAAAGTGCGTAGCATAGCTGCAATTAACATTTTCCGCTGGCTGCTGCTGCTGCTGCTGCACAGCAGGACATGTGGCCAGTGGGCAATTAGATGCTCGTCCGCAGTGTGAACTGCAGTCCAGGAAGCGGCTCGACGCGCCCATTGTCCGATCACGTCCCCTCCAGGCCAGGTAGAGCCTTTGTTCCGATTTCGCTTCCAAAATATTGCCGGTGATTAGTGACTTTGCGCCTGCGGCGTTAATTGTTTGTCCCGCAGCATGTTTGTCCCGTTTGATTTGCGCCGCTAAGAAGCTAATCTGGGCCAACGGAAACGGAAGCGGAAGCAGCACATGCAAAAATCCTTTAGCCTTCAGCCTGTTGCCTGTTGGAATTCCTTTTGAAATGGAGAAACTATGCAGCACATTTGAAATGAGAAACAAACGAACAGAGTTGGGAATATTTCTATTGATCTTAAGAGAAACCTTCTTGATGAGTACAAGTGATCAATAACCAAATTTAGTTAATTGGGATGGGAAATGAAATCATGGGGAGAGAAAGAGAAAGAGAGAACGAAAGAGAAAATATAAGAGAGATATAACAGAGAGAGTGAGAGAGAGAAAGCTATTGAGAGAGAGAGAGAAAGGAGAGAATCAAAAAATATGAAGAGAACGAGAGTAAATAAGAGATATAACATAAAAATAACAAAGAGAGCGAGAGAAAGAGAGAGAAAGCGATCAAAAGAGAGTCAGAGAACAAGAGTGAAAGTAAGTAAAAAACAAGAAAAACGAGGAAGCGATTAAGAGAAAGGAGAGAAGTAAAAATGAGAGTAAGAACGAAAGAGCAAAGGAGAGAGAAAGCAAGAGAGAGAGAGAGAGAGAAATAGAAAGAGAGAAAGAGACTGAGTTACAATTAGGAAATTAACATGAGAAAGAGAGAGTAAGAAAGGAAGATAAAATTAGGGAAAGAGATAAAGAGACGAGAAATCGAGAGAAAATTTAATAGACAGAGAGGGAGAGGAGAGATACACAGATGAAGAAAATAGGGAGACAGATTTAAGGAAAAAGAAAGTGAAAGTTTAAAAGAGAATGCGGGAATGAGAATTGCTCACGTATAAAAACAATACTTTTCTAATATAGCATCTAAATGGATCACCACTGAAAACAACGAAAATTCTGCAGTCTGTACTTTACCAGTTTTATTATATTGATTATTATTATTTTTTTATTTATTTATTGTTATTTTGTTTTGATTGATTTGACGGAAATTTAGATTTTGTGAAAACTATAAACCACCACGCGGCCGAACAAAATTATGCATTATATGTTCGCATTCGATTTGTACTATATAATATAAACTATATACGATCGACACAATGCGTAATTTGTGTGCTCAACGGCAGAACTTGCAGTTGGTACGACAACCCTGGCAGGAAGAGTTGGCAGAGTTGCGACAGCCATTTTGGTCAGACGACAGATGCTGATCGCTGGCGATCGATCGCTCGTGGAGGGTGGCGCCCGCCGCGGTGCGGACGAGACTGCGACGGACCCATTCGCCGTTGCGCTGGAGCATGTAGTTGGCGGGGAACTGGAGCATGCCGGGCCGGTAGTGCGCCACGGGCTGCAGGCCGTTGGCGCGTCGTCCCGCACAGCAGCGACCGTTGGCATCGCCGCCGCCAAAGCGGTCCGCTTGCCTGGCGCACGGACCGCAGCAGCATGACTGTGGAGCATTTTCCGCCGGCGCATTGCTGTTGCGGGATCCGCGCAATTGGCTGCCGCGTGTCCCGCCAGCGTGGCCCGTCTTGCCCGCCTGCTTGGAGTGACCGGCTCCACTGGCAGCACTGGGTCTACCGGCTCCACTGGGTCTACTGGCTCCACTGTTGATCAGCAGATTGCTGCACTTCGCTTCACAGGTGGACGGACAACTGATGGTTTTGCAGTGGCAATCGGTGCGGCACGCTTGGCCAGCGAAGCTGCTTTTGGGCCGCGTCTGCTCCTGCACTGGCACAAAGAATTTTGGATTATTCAACTTTGGTTTGGTTTTGTCCTTTGGCTTAGCTTTGGTCCTTGATTCCCTGCCCTGATTTGGGGCCTTTTCCTTGGTGTTTTCCTTGACGTAAGCCGATTTCGTGGCTGAGCTCTTGGCCGAAAGGGCATTGTTTGATGAGCTTCGCGTTTGAGATCCTGATCTACTCGCCGGAACGCTCCCAGCAGCAGCAGAGCCCATTTTGGACCTTCTTTTTTTTTCGCTCTTCGAATGCCTTTCGGACGTGGTTTCGCTTTCGGCCAACCTATTGGCTATGAATAGCTCCAGGGCCTGTGCGATCAGCATAATCAGTTTGTTGTTCGACTCGCAGACCTGGCGGCACTGCTGGCAAGAGTAGCCCTGGCAGGCCGGGTCCCTGTAGGACTGATCCTCTGATCCCCTTCTGGACATATTGTCGTTGTAAGCTTCCCTTCTGGGGAAACTATCGTTGTAAGCTTCCCTTCTATCGTTGTAAGCTTCGTTTGCGGCTCGATTACATGGGCTACATTTTTGTCCAGCCGGACACATAGTTGTGCCGGAATATTGCCTATCATAGCAGCTGTAAGCCGGATTGTCTCCGGGATACAAAGATGTACCGGAACTTGCAGCTGCATTAACGGAATTAACAATCTAACTGGAATTGGTAAACTTTCGATCGCTACTCACCGACATTATGCTGCATTGGATAGTAATTGTTGTAGTCCTCAGGAGCAGCCCAATTATTCTGTCGGGGAGCTGTTATAAACAGGAATCGATTATTCATATCACTGAAGCTGGTTTCTACTCACCACAACGCCGTTTCATTGGGCAGTCATAGATGCGATTTAGCGTCTCGTCATAATAGACTTGGTTTATGGACGGCTCCGGATTGGGATTATAGTGAGGTTGATCGTAGCCATAGGCTGGCATTGGGTTCGGTGGAGGTCTGTTGTGAAAAGGGATTTAGTTTCAAATTCGATTTAGGATGTGAATTTCAGGGTTCTAACCGATTCTCCATGTAGCCGTCGTCATATTGATTTTCGCACATATCGTTGTAGTTGTTGTTATAATCAATGTTGTTGTTGTTGTTGTTGTTCTGTGGTTTGTTGTACTGCGGACAGGTTCGCGCCAAAGCGCTTGTCAGCTGATCGATAAGCGCACTATTTTCGCAATCCTGCAGCACCACAATGCTAAACGGCGGCGGCTCGCTACAATCACGACTTGAAGAAGGACCCGGAACGGAAGCCGGACCCGGAGCCGGTGCTGATCCTTGCGTGCCCGTGGCTAACTGAGGGTTGCTGTATGCCCGACTTGGTGGTGCGTCACGTTGGCCCGCGTCCTGGCGATCCTTGTAGCTCTCCAGTGCCATCTGGATCTTGGCGTTGCACGCGCTGCAAATGCAATTGTGCCCATCGGGCGGCAGTCCCGTGGCTATCGTCTGCTGCCCGCAGACCGGACACAGCTTGCACATGCCGCCCAGGTAGCGCAACAGTTTCGGCTTCTTCGGACGCTCCCGGCGCGTGACGCTTTCGCTGCTCCTCGTCTTCCTGCCCAGCACAAACTGACCCCGGACCGTCGGCTCCAGCGGGCGCACCTCACTTTTCGCCTTCTCCACAGCGGGCTGCACGGTTGGACGTGCTTTTATCTCGGGGCCAGTTGCCAGTTCCGAGCTGTCATCCTGACTGTGGCACGGCGTCTCTATTGGCTTCTCGCTGTTCGGTTTGTTGTCATTTGAGTTTCTGTAGTGGCTTAATATTTTTTTGAATCCAAAACGTTTCATATTTTGTTTAAATTTCGGACCGAGATATTCATCAGTTTTTTTTTTGTTCGTTTCTGACAGCGCTGGCTACGCACTAGTTGTCTTGTCTGCTGTTGAGCAGCCAATTGGGCAGCAGTCTGCGCCAGGACCAGTTGCTCCTGCTGCTCACCGCGAAGTCCATGCCTGGTGAATATTTGTTGGGCACCACAAAGGTCGCACCCGGCGGCATTGATTTCTTTAGCAAAGTTGGCCTCAGCATTTTCTGGGCAAACTCGATGAGGGATGCGCCCCGCGTCCGACTCGGTGGCCGGCCGCTGCTGTGCGGGCCTTCGTCCAGCTGCGCGGTTCGCACGGCCAGAAAGCTGCCGCGATAGAAATGATGCAGATTGGTGCCCTGACAGCCGGCCCGGTTCGACTGCGAGTGGATGACGGGCTCCGGCAGCGGCAGCACTTGTTCATCGCGCAGCAACAGCGGCCGTTGGGTCGTCGTGAATTGCTTTTCGTAGCCCCTCCTCGGCTGTTGCTCCGTTGCCGGTTCGGCTGTCCGTTCGGGTGTCCTTTGGGTTGCCCTCTTCTGGCTTGGATATGCTCGTTCATTTCGGGCCGGCTGACTGGCTGATCTTCGCCTTCCCGAGCCTGTTTGCAGCTCTGCTTCCCGTGCCGGCGGCCTGGTAACCATTTGACTGCTCGCCAAAGTTCTTTGCGCTGGTTCGCGACGTGGCGGCCCCTGTGGCCTGGTCCTGACCGAGGTCTGTAACTGCTGCTCCGACTCCTGTGCGGCTCGCGTTGATCTTTGGGTTTGCGTGCGATCCCGTCTCACGGCGCTCTGAATGCGGCTTTGCTGTGGAATGCTGGTTACCGTCATGGATCTGTTTTGGCCACCTAGCGGCAGATTCTCGCGTGGTCTCGGCCGTATGCTTCGTGTGCCCTGCGATATTTTTGCAGTGGGTGTCAATTTGCCGCCGCGACAGCGATTCCTGCGTTGCTTCATCTTAACCCCAAACGGGCATAACGGAAATTTGCGGCTTTTAATTGAGAGACTGGATTTGCGCAGATGACGACTCTTGAGCCGATTACTCAGCGCAATAGCCGACAATCTCTGCGGAAAAATTGTGTTAAAAGGAATCGCAATTATTTGAAATTAACTTACTTTTGATTTTTGGACCGAATTCGAGCTAAATTTGCTGGCGTCAAAGCAGCGTATATTCAGATTCAGCGAGAAGCCTTTCGTAGTATTAAAAACAGTCTGTAGAACGGTATTTAAAGTTAATAGATTTAGATACAGATACAGATATAGGTGTAGATACATATAGGTATAGATATATATATAGATACAGATACAAAATACAAGATATAAATAGATACAGATACATATGCAGATATACATAGATACACATACACATACAGATACAGATATATAGATACAGATATAGATATGTAGATATAGATACAGATACTGATACACATACAGATACAGCTACAGGTACAGATATATTTACAGATATATAGATATAGATATAAATATATAGATACAGATACAGATACAGATACTGATATAGATACAGATACAGATATACAGATGAACTTACGCTGCAGCCGGAAAGATGTCGATTGGGTTGGTTTGTCGCGTAATCAAATCCATGAGGCTGCGAATTATATAGAAGAATTTAGAGTGAATTTTCAGATACGAGAAACATTGGTCGGTTACACCCGACTGCGCAATGCTCAACTAGTCGTAATTAATATTATTTTGCAAAAAAAATTTGATTTTTGATTCAATAGAAAGGGTTAATAACTGACTTTGATATAAATCAACCCTGTTTCAAATAGGAAAAAAAGGGTCCTGTTCAATCGGTCAGTCAGTCGGTATTATTCCAGTACATATAGAAATGCTTACAGAAGATCTGGCGGGCGTCTTTCGTTGCGTCTTCTGCGTTAACTGGAATGGTAGAAAAAAAGAGAAGCTTAACAACAAAAGATCTTTAATGGAACTGAGATCAGTTTAGCTTACGCCCGTGTGGGAATGCTCCTTGTTGACATACGTTGGAGTCGTCAGGCTAAAGTTGGACTCATTGAACCAGCCCTGAGGCACAAAATTAGTGCATTGATTGTTGTTGTTAGCAAGCGGCGGAAAACTGAAGCCGGCAACTGGTTCGTTCGTGTGATGTGGCTCCGGTCGGATCCGCTGATGACCAGATCCTTGCCGCGGCGCCTCGAAAACGTTTGGATTGGAACAGTAGGGCGGGCGGCCTGTCTTATTTTTGCGACATGGCCGTGGCATGTTGCGCGGCTGCATGTTGCAGTAGCAACTGGACACGGTTAACGGATTCTTGAAGAATCGTCCGCTCTTTGTCTGCCGCTCCAAATAGTCCGGTTTCGCGTCATCCACGATCTGCTCAAAAGAACGGATTGACGTCATGCAAGTGGACTTCAACGGACGCACACGATGCTCTCTCTCGCACGGCTGAAAGCCATGCTTGTCTTGTGGCTTAAAGCTTGGTTTCGGTTTGGGTTTCTCCTTGCATTGCAGGTAACCCTCGCGAGCATGCTGGGAGAGGCCAGTACACGATTTCGCCACCAATGGATTATCAAGCGACTCCGCTGGGAACTTCTTAAATTCCGTGTAGTCTGCTGGCTGCTCATCCGAATCACATTCGCACGAGGTCACGTTTTGGTCGGGACGGTACGCGGGCGGCGGTCTAAGATGGATATAACTGTTGCCTTTCGAAGGAATTTGCTTTTGATTCTTTGGTAATTGATTGTCGTACACATTTGGGGTTCGGTAGACCGGACGTGATTGGGACTGGCGCTGATGACACGATGCGCAGAACGGAGTCGGTGATGTCGTATCGCAGAAACGATCGGGTATTGGCTTTTGTTTAGGCTTTTTTTCGGTCTGTGCACAGCACGGCTCGCAGCAAAATATATTAGGAGCTGCTGGTGTCGGATACCTCGACTGTGGTTCGTAACAATTTCTGAAGGTGGACTTGTTATGAGCATGTTGGGAAGATGTGGCGGAAAGTGGTGGTGGTGGTCGTGGCGTCTTTGGCTGTGGTTCGAAACAACGATCGCAAAATTTTCTGACGGAAGACCAATTGTTAGAATGTTGGAAAGCTGTGACAGATAGGGTGGGGCGAGGTGTTATTGCTCGAGAGACACCATCACAAGGTGTTAGTACTCGAGAGACCACATCACGAGGTGTTCGAGCTCGAGAAACACCATCACAAGGTGTTCGTGCTCGAGAGACACCATCACGAGGTGTTTGTGCTTGAGAAACACCATCACGAGGTGTTTGTGCTCGAGAGACACTATCACAAGGTGTTCGAGCTCGAGAGACACCATCACGAGGTGTTTGTGCTCGAGAGACACCATCACGAGGTGTTTGTGCTTGAGCAACACCATACCATGGTGTTGCTGCCCGAGCGAAACCACCGCGAGGTGTTCGTGCTCGAGAGACACCTTCGCGAGGTGTTCGTGCTCGAGAGACACCATCACATGGTGTTTGTGCGCGATAGACACTATCACGGAATTGCTCAATCTGAATGTGGTCACGACGTAGCGTCCGGGGACAAGTTTGTGAATTTACATTTCGTTCGCCACCATTTTCACGATCGGGTGCCGACAAATGTGTTTCCGTCCTACAACTCCGCTCAACTGTATACGACTTCTGATACTGCTCTAGATGCTCCTGTTGATTCGACGGCTGGTAGTACATGTCCTGGTACGGTATCGGGTCCGATTTCTGATACTCGTCCTGGTACGGCTGCCGATACGACTTCTGGTACGGCTCTTGAAATTCCTGATGCCGGTACTGCACTTGTCGCTGCTCCAAATCGGAGTCTACGTCCAGCTCGTCTTGCATCTTGTTCGAGTTGGCCATTGAACTAAAAATGCAGTATTAATCCGGGTAGTACGTCCTGGCTTACATTATTTAATTTTTTTTTTTGGTTTTTGATAAAAACATGGTAAAGTTGTGAACTGAACTAAAACATTGACAAAACACACAAAGCACACATTTATCAAAGGTTAAACAAAGGGTGAATTGATTAGACATAAAGGGGTTGACTAATAGGAGAGACATTTAGACATTTTGGGACCCAACTTTATTATGAAGTACGCAAACACAGAATTTAACAGTATTTACCTTTAATGCATGGCTCGCGTATAAGTGCAGATCTTAGTTAAGAGTCTTTAGCTAAGATTTGCCATTATACACGAGCCTTGCCTAACGGTACCAACCTCTTGAGTAGTTGCCTATCGCAGGCGTCATATGCAGAAACGGATTATGCATGGGACGGCGGCTTCTGCTCGAGCTATATGGATAGGGTTGTTCGTCCATCCAACAGCTGCGGGTAGAGGAGCGACGTGCCAGCCTCTTCTTCTTCCGCTTAACCGGTACCTTGATGTGCTGCGGCTTGGGCCAGTGCAGCGGCCGGCGCGGGGGCAACCGGAAGTTGGCTTCACTACACCGACGTCTGAAGGAGACGCGCTTCTTTCCACACATAAAGCGCAACAGTTGCTGCTGCTTGAGGTAGGACTCCATATGATCAGTGGGTGCAGTGCACTGTTTCCTGAACATTTTCGGCCTTGGCTTTCTGCTCACAGTTGGCTTGCTGGGCTTATCAGCTGCTGTCTCGTTCTCCTCCTCATCGGATGTCACCGTTAAATAGACGGAGTATTGTTTTTGCGCCCGACCGCCAGCACTCAAACGTTCCGTATCCTCGCTGGGTTTCTTGTCGTCGCACATGTGCGCCACCAACTGCTTCAGCGAGCTCCACAAGGGATTTGTCGATGCGTCGCCGCACTGCAGCTTGTTGTCCTCAAACAGCTTATTGAGATTCAGTTGACGCTTTGGTTTACTGCTTTTCTTGGCCGTTTTCGCTACCCTATTGCGTAGTTGATCGTTTTCCTGCAACAGCTTTTGCAGCAGCTCCAATTGGCCGGGCGTCAGTTTGAGTACCGTTTCGGATTTCAACTCTGGCTGCTGCGGCGATGCCAGATCGGCAAAATTCGGAGCACTGCTGGCAAGTGTTGCCGAGTTCAGCGTTGCCGGACCGGCCAACTTGGCAAAGTTTTTACGTTCGTGAATTTGCTGTGGTGGCAGCTCTGGCAACGTTGCCACACTTTTCGACGACTCTTCAAATAAAAGCCTGCGTATCTTTATCAAATTGTCGTTTATGTTGGCGGCCAAACAATTCAGCTCCGCTTGGGATTGTTGCGTTGGTTGAACTGGTTGAGTCTGGGTTTGGGCATTCTCCTGGCTACCTGCTTGCGCCGCGGAACAGTTAATTAGCGTTGTGGCACTGGCGCTGCAATCAGATTTGAAGCTCACCGGCGCTTTATCGCTCTTCCGACGCCTGGTCAGCTCCTTCGGCTGCATGGACAGCACTTTGGTGACGCCGGACTCCGGTTGATGCTGCGACATCTGCTTGGCCAGCTGCACATAACCAAAGTCATCTGCACACACGCGCTTCTCCTGGGGCCGGTTTACAATGCTGATCGTCGGCACCCGCGGATGGGCGGCCGCACACATCGACGACTCCGAGGCGGTGCTGTCCCTGTCCAGGAATTCAATCAGGCTGCTCGCACATATGCCAAAATTGAACGGTCTAAACGAGCTCTTCAGCTCCCGCTGCACCTGCCTACGCTTTAGCTGCTGCAGCTGCTGTTTGAGCTGTATGGAAATATCGCTGGTGGCCTGTCGCCGGCGATTGAGAACCGCTTGCGTCTGGACGGGCTGCTCGAAAAGCTGTTCGCTCGAGCGACACCAACTGGGCAGCAGCGGCGCTGCCTGATACATGGGACCGTAGCCCGGAATGGAACTGGGAACGGGAGCGTGAGCGGATTGCACTCGTGGAGTCGGTACGAATTTCATCAGATTGCGTCGCAGGCGAATCAGCTGGCGACTGCTGGCCTCCGGCTGCGGCAAGCTGGGCATGCGCGGCACTGCGCCGGCCATTTTGTTGCACAGCATGTGCTGCTGCCACTGCAGCATCTGCGGCTGCCAGCCCAACTGTTGATAGGAGAACTGATTGGCCAAATTTTTAACCATGCTGCGACGTCGCACCATCTTTTTTTTTTCTAATCGAAACTTGCAAATTTACTTTTCACTCGATATTTGTTTTTTTTTTTTTGTTTTTTTTAGTTGTCTCTGAAATTGGTGAACATTTAAAATTTTGAATACACGCTTTGTGCCATAATTATTGAGGCAGCATTTTCATAGAGTCCAACACGTTGACGAGCTAAGCAAAGGGCCGCAGCATCCTCAGCTGATTTTCATATATTTCTCATGTTTTATTTTCCTTCTGGATTAAGCTCCTCCCACAGCCGCAGAGCTTTCACAGCTGACGTCACGCGTTACTTTCTGTTCGGCTCAACGGGCGTGCCGGCTGCATTGGAAGATTTCATTCATTGCTGCTTCACTTCCAGTGCAAATTCCAACTCCAATTGGAAGCGTGCTCACTCTCACACTCCCACACACTCACCCTTGCTCTCTTATATTGCTGTCGTCAGTTGCAGTGGCAAAAACTGTTATTTATTCTATTTCTGTTTCGTTTTTTTTTTTGTTTTCGACAACTAAATGGACGTGGAGTTTGAATAGAAGTTCATTCAATTGAAATTAACTTGCAGACAAGTTTAATTTTTATAGTTTTTATATGCTCGTTCACGAAGTGAAAAGAGTATATTGAGTTAGTGTAGTGTCCGTTAGACTTTTAGGAGCGTGGCTAATCCCTCAAATGCAACTACAATTTTAGAGCAGCCTGTTTGTATTCCAAAATACAATGGTTGAGTATAGTGCAGTGAGTTACGCCTGATTGCAACGTTCTACTTGTTTTTTTTAGAGCTTTCCCAGCTGACGTCACGCACGTTTTTTTGTTTTTTTTTTTTGTTGCCGGCTACAGTGAAAGCTTTCATTCATGTCTGCTTCACAATCAAAGCGAATTGCGACTCTTATCCGAACGGTATTTTCCTGGACATAACAGTTGTTACTCTCCTTGGTATTTTTCGAGTTTTGAGTAGGCGCGCAGATTTGTTTCAAAAGTTGGCTCTCGTTCAAACGCAGCGTAAAATAGTTAGTTAGTTTTAATTCAGTATTCGAGGGGTATACAACAGATTTCTGCAATAGATGTAAAGAAATTTTCGTAGCGACGTTATTTGGTAGTGCACGCCTCAAACAAATTAAAGAAATTTTTGTAACAATTTTTGGTTGAGCAAGCCTCCAAATCCAGAGTAAGCAATTAAATTATATATCCACTTGGGGGCTAAAACCACAGAAGAATGGTCAACGTCGGTTGTGTTGCCAAATTGCTGAGCAACTTTTACATGCACAGCGGCTACTGGGTGAAGCGAGTGAATCCCTATTGGTATGAGGCACGTGAGGTTCCAAAGTCGCTGCTCAGCAAGAAAATGGCCGAATCGGCGGCGAATTTAAGTGCCCCATCCAAGCGAACAACGAAAAAGCCGCCCAAACCCAATTACTCACCACTGGTAAGGCAGTTTGCCCGTCCATAAAATGTCTCTGTGGGTAAAGTGATACTTTATTTGTAAGTTATGTATACCATTAATTTGGATTAATTTGTTAATGCATTTCGTATCTCTAGTGTACATGAACTTCTAATAGAAACAAACTTGGATGTTCTACCCATTTTATAAATTTATTAAACCCTCTGTATAACCAAAAATTGTTTTTAAATATAGCGCCAGACTTTCAGACAGCCTGTTTAATGAAACGTGGGCTGCCAACTTGACAGAATGTTGCTCCACAGCAGAACAGAAAGCTTCGACACTTAACATAATAGTAGTCGGCACTTATCGATGTCGACCAACAAAGAAATCAACCCTGTTTTTCGCTCTGGCAAGTGTAGTCAGAAAGAGCGCTACGCGTAATGTGTGCGAAGAGAGCGAATGTCCCAATCAGTTGGTGCCGAGTTTTGCTTCGTGAGCAGGTGGGCCGCGCTTCGCGCTAAAATCGTATAAGAATCGCCTCTTAAACATATAAAAAAAATTCCAATAGCCGCAAGCAAAAGGCACTTGATAATATAAACCGCGGCGCATGCTACGCCCACGCGTTCAAGTTCAGTGCATGCGACGGCAACGAAAACAACCAACAAAAGCCAAAAGGCAATAACAACAAGCACAAGTGATAAGAGAATACGAATATATGAACATATATATATATTTATATAAATATATATATGTAACACAAATTCAACGTGAAAAGAAATCTGGCGACAAATAAAAAAGAAAAATAATATCACAGATAGAAAGCGAACGTAATGTGTAAGCAAAAGCAAAAATGAAATGAGACAAAGATTAAACAATGTTTCTTATTTTAACAACGTTTGTTATTGTTGCTGCTGCTGCTGCTGCGACTGTGACGGTGACGGCGACGGCGATTTCAGCAGCTAGTGCTGGAAATGTAAAAACAACAAAATGTGAAAGAGTAGGGGGAAGTAGTTGCATTGTCAATTACACACACACACATGCGTGCATGCATATGTATGTCTGTCTCGTGCGTGTGTGCGGCGACTTGCGGAAGCAAAAACATGAATGGCAATTATGCTGCTATTTTTTTGTTAGCCAGCAGCCAAAATGACGGCAAAAAAACTACGTGCGCTTTTCCACTTGGAAGTCGTGACGTTTTTCGATTACATAGCTACATACACGTATCTTTGCTGTGTGTGTGTGTGTGCACGCTGCTCTCACGCGCGCGTGTATAAGTGTGTGTTTGTGTTCGTGTGTTTGTTTGACTGCGAACGTCATAGCAACTCCAGCAAAACGCAAATAAGCCGCAGAAGAAAAGCTAATTGCTGTTGAGTGGTCTAATTGGACACCTTGCGTTTGAATTTTTTTTCGCCCCGTTATCAATTGTATGCGTGATTTCTCTCTCGCTTGCACCAGTGTGTGTATGTGTGTGTGTGTGTGCTCACATATGTAGCTACGTTTTATTCAAGTATGCTCGACCTCGACAAGTTTCGTTTTCGCCACACACACACACGCTTAGCTACAGTTGTTTGCGTGTAATTGTCATCATGCTGCTTCATATTGTAATTTCTGCTGTTGTTTTTTGCGAATTTCCTTGACTCCTTGAACCTGCCCATACACACGCACAGACACACATATATGTGTGCGCATATATACAAACGCACTTACACATGCACAGGGCAACCTGTCTGCCCCGTAACTGTTGCTGCGCCCCCGCCGACTACAAACACACACACACACATGCTTGCGCTCTCTACTGCTGCTGCTGCTTGCTCTTTCGTTTTATTTGCCTTCTCAGCTCTGAGCGCTGGCGTTGGCGCTTGGCGCTTCTGGGCTGCGGTTGTGTTGTTGTCTTCGCTGTCTGGCTGCTGCGTGTAAGTCAAAGTCGCGTTCTCTAGCTTTTGTTTTTTGATCTTTTATATTTGTTGGCTCATTTATTTCACTTGGTTGTTGTTGTTCGCTTCGTGCGCGCGCGACTTTTGTTGCTGGTTTTCATTTTCTTTTGTTATTCTTGTTGTTGTTTTTTTTATTTACTTATTTATTTTTTTAATCATTCTCGTATTTTGCCTTTTCTGATTTTGCTGTCGTTTTTTGTTGGTTCAACAGCCACAGAGGGCAAGAGTGCGAGCACACAACAACAACAACAAAACGACAACTATTGCGGTGCCTCACAGTTATCAGCAAAACCCAACAGATATGGCGCACATACAAACTCACAAATATACCTACTTATGCACATGTGTGCAGACATATATGAGTGTATACTTACAGTTATGGGCAAAAGACTACCAACGCAAGCATCTAAATAAATCCCGGCTTAACTGATCTATCTCAATTTTAATATTTAAGCTCCAACTGCTACGCTCTATTGTTATTACTCCGCCCCACACCACATAACTAGTCCTGTTTGTGTTTCGCCCCCATTGAATGGGCAGCCTGATTTTCTTTTCGTCTTAATTTCGCAGCCTGCCTTGTGACGTCTTTCACAGCTGGCATTGCTTTCGCATCGCTCTCTCCCACACACACTCACTCTCTCTCTCTCTTTGCTGCTGCTCTGCGTGCGTGCGTTGGAAGTTGTCGAGTAATGTGTCCAGCTTCAAATTTTTGTCTTCCATTTTGGAAGTTCATTCAGCTTTGATGCGGCGTTTCCAGGCACAGGTCGTCGCCGTGTTCGCCGCCATTTAGCTGGAGCATCGGCAGTCTGTTGATTTTTGAACATTGACTTTGACTTGTGTGCGCTCTGTTTCACTTCCGCATCCTCCTTCTCCTCATTCACCTGCAACTGTTTTGTGTCTTTGCGATGATTAATAAATAAACAAAAATAAACAACAACAAAAAAAAAACAATGAAAGAATTGCTATTAAATAATTTTATTCGTTTTCTTTTTTTGCTTTCGTGCTCTGTGAAATTTTCAAGAAACGTGAAAATGTGCAAATTAAATGGCTGAGGAAAACCACTTAAAAATCACTTTTGCATTGTTGCCCACAGCTGCCGTTGCTCTTTCGCACCAACAAATTGTTTACAATTAATACGTCACATATACATACAAATACATATGCGTATATATATGTGAGTATGTACATAAGTGCATATGTTTATATTTGTGTGACCATGTGTTATACTCTATAAAGCAAATACAATAGGGCATTTAATGTGCGTCGAAATATGAGTAATAAATCACACTGACCCTGGGTTTGTTTATTTGAGAAGGGTTTTTGATCATTTTAGCGAAGCAGAATTTTAAAATTTACATTCTCTTCTTATTTTAATTGAGTTTACTGCACATTTCATTCAGTTTGGCTGAAAATGTTATCAAATAAATTATAAAATTACATCGAAAACAAAAGAAATTCTTCTGGTTTCAATCTGACGATTTTTCTTTGTCTGAAATTATTGCGAAATTTCTGTTGCTTAATAAATCATAATGGAAATGCTGTTAATAAATCATGTACATATAGTACTTTATAATACTATGATTCATTAAATGCAATATTAAAATGATTATATTTTTTTCTAAAAATGAAGCTTTCCATATAAGTCTGGATTAAGGGTAATCTTTTCTTGTGTAAATTTTATAGCTAAAGTAATATCAAATTTTACATTCTATGTCGAGTAAGTTTTTTATGTTGTAACCTTCTTAGTTAATGTTTCCTTAAACAACTTTAATATATTGCAATAATTATAATTATAATAATTATAAATACAAAAAAATATTCATCAATTATTATTGAAATCTTTGCTTAATGAATGTAGCGTATTTAAAAGCTGTGCATGCCCAATTGATCGCCAACTTCTTTGCGCGTGCTTCAATTGGCATTAGAATGCGCAGTGTGTGAGTGTGTGTGTGTGTGTATGTCGAGCACTTGTTGTGTTTGCGCCGCTGTTTCCTCTTTCTACAACTATTTCGCGCTGTTGCTTTAAATTGGTCTCAATAAGAATTTGTTGACTTGAACGCTGCTCCAGCAAACATCGCCACTTGACTGGAGCCATGCGCACCATCTCGTTCGCACACGTGTGCGTGTGTGTTTGTGTGTGTGTGTGATTGTGTTTGTGTTTGTGTGTGTCTGGCCACGCGACCTTGATGCTGTACATTAACCCATTAAGTTTTGTCGTGGTCGCAATGCACGCAGGCGGCAGAAGGAGGAAGCGGCTTGGCCAGGCGATCAGCTTACATCGAGAGAGAGAGAGAGAGAGAGAGACAGAGCGGAAGAGTGAGAGAGAGAGTGAGACAGGTTTTGTTTGCTACACTGCCAGCCAAAAGTTGTTGCTTCCAGAAGATTGTGTCGAGCCATAGATAAAATAGATGCGGGCGGGCGTTCTGCACAGTTGTTGGTCAGCCACGCCCACCGTCCAACCGCCCACACAGCTGCAGCAATTGTGTTATATAATGTGATAAGAAATAAAGAAAAGTTCAAATATCAAATGTAAATTGATTTTCTCTTAAGTTTGCCGCAGCAACAAGGCTAAAAATGTGAAAAGAGAAAACGCGTGGATATAAGACGACAACAACAATAACAAAAAACAACAATAAATTGCAACAACAACAGCGCCTTTAAGGTGCGTGCTAGCCGCAAAAGGAGACGCGCTCCACGTGCTCGCTCGCTGCGCTGGCCACGTGGCCGTGTCCAATGGCCCAATTGCCACAGAAAGCCGGAGCAGGAGCAGCCACAGCGACGACAACGAGACGCAGCTGCCGTTGACCTCAGCCCCAGTGCCAGTCCCACTCCCAGTTCCCGTTCGAGTCGCAGACGCAGACGTAATTGCAACAATTCAATTTGAGGCTCGAATCGAATTAAATTTTTGTTTTCTTGCTGGCGGCGCTGCTGCTGTCCATTCCGTCGTCGTTGTCGTTGTCAAGCGCTGCTGCAGCCAACGCTGTGTCTTGTCTGTGTATGTGTGTGTTTGTGTGTGTGTTTGTTTGCGCCGCCAGCATCAGCAGCAGCAGCAGCAGCAACAACAAATGAATTCAAACTCGACAAACAAAAGAAAATGCATCTTAAGTGAACTTCCTGCGTCGGCAACAGCAGCAACAACAACGAGTGGGAGGCGGCGCAGGCAACGCAACTTTAGCCAATTACCAGTACCAACAACAACAACAACAGCAACAACAACAACAATACGAACAACCTTTTGCTAGACCTCTGAAATGGCCGCCTCCACATCAACGCCACAAAACTACAAAGTGCCATCGACGAGCAAAATATCCGTGGATAAACTACTGCGCGTCGGGTATTATGAGCTGGAGAAGACAATTGGCAAGGGCAACTTTGCGGTTGTCAAGTTGGCCACGAATATTGTGACCAAAACAAAGGTGAGTGAAAAAAAACTAAACAAGAATATTTCAAAAGGAATTTCCATTTAAGAACTAGCAAAAACAGGGAGATATTACCTATTCTTATACTATAAAACTAATTTAAGTTGATCGTTTATAATTCGCAAACAGTTAAAGCAGAGTTTTAACATAGTTGGGTTGCTAATTGCTTTGTTCAGTAAAATGTAAGCAAAATCTAATATAAAGTTGGGGCTTTTATCGCGAAGAATGCAGGTGCATACTCATCTATATATAGGTATATACATATATATATATATTCATATAACGATATCTATCCATTTCACTAACGCCTCGAATTGCGAATTGAATTTTTTCCCCTTTATTTATTTTATTTTTTTTTGCTGTTACGCTGCGCATTTGGTTTAATCAAATTGATTTTAGTTATTATGATTCTTTTGTTGTTTTGTTTATTGCCGCGTAAATATGTACGCATCGGGTATACTTAAGTGTTTACACGACTTATTGACAAGACATATTTGCCAGCCAGATCGGAATGGGGAATCGGCATTTGGGCAGTTGTTTGCTTTCAATTGTGATGCCGCAGCAGCAGCAGCTGCTGACGAGTCCAACTCAGATCAGATGATGCTAATTGAAAAGCGTTTACCTCTCACTGCTCTCTCTTTCTCTCTCTCTCTCTTGCTCGAGAGATGTCGGCGCCCTACACACCTTTTTTTTTGTCACTCCGTCTCCACACAAGGAAGTAATTAAGTTTTGTTTCGTTCTGTTTAAGATCAGCTCAGCCATATATAATCTTTTCTCTTTCCTGCTGTCAAATGTAATTTGCATTCACGATTATTTTTTTTTTGACAATATTTCCGTACAACTTATCAGTAATGCATCTCTAAAATGGGATGCTGCTGCGTTTAATTAGTGTGCAAGATAATCAGTCGAGTAAACACTTTCAACACATTTTGTTTAAGCTTGTGTATATATGCAATAATTAAGGTAGAATTATTAGTTTTATTTTGAAATACACTGCAACCATTATTAATAACAACTATAAATTGCAGTTATTATATAGAAAAGAATTTGTTGAGTAACAACTCGACTTGGAAATTATAAGCTTTTAAGTTAAGGATTTCTTGTCAACGTTCGTAGATTAATATAATTAAATATGCTTTGTACAGGGTATCATGAGTGCGTGTATACTTTTCACTCACTTTTGCTCTATCAGCTGGTCGACAGTTTCTCTGTATTACAAATTCCAGCTGCTGTTGCTGCTGCTAGAAAATGATAATGAGTCACCTTCAGCTGGGCAATGGGCTCCGTGGGCTGAGGGCAAACACACACACACACACACACATATATATATATTTAAAATTTATATATATATATAATATATGCATATAAAGCGTAGAACAACAAAACACAGGTGTCACAGTTGCAGTTTCTACATTCGGCTGCTGATAATTGGTGCTGTCAAGTGACACAACTGCACCGCACACAACAGAATCAACAACAACAATCGACTAACCACAACTGTAACAACAACAGCAACAATATGCATGCGCTTTAATAGTTTATCATAACAAATAAGTGCAAATTTGTAGGCCAAACACAGAAGTGCTCGTTATATGCATAATTGACAACGTTTGTCTACACAACAACAACAATACAAAAAAAAATGAGTAAAGGAATTCATCAAAAAACTGTCAACACTGTGGAGGCGAGTCTCCACAGCGCACTGGAGAGTTTCATCTCAACGAGCACAGCACGTGCCTTCAATTCAAAATGGCGCCTGTCTCGTTAAAATTAAAAAAAATACATATTTACATATGACGCGCATTTTTTTATTAATTTTACTTCATTTGTTTTCGTTTTTTTTTGTTGTTCTGTTTGCTTTTTACAGTTCTTAAATTTTTGTTTTTTTTTTTTAAATATTTTTACCCCCTAAACTTTGATAAGGGAGAGCGACACAGCTGTTTGTCAATTTCAAGGTCCATTCGCACTTATCTTACTTAACATTCACAATGGATTCCCGCACGTGTTTGTGCTTGTTGTATGTCTGTATGTGTGTGTGTGTGTGTGACAAATGCAGTGTAGAATATAGCTCAACATGACGTTGTCTAGAGGATTATTAGTATTATTATTATTATTGTACATAGCTTTGGCTTATCTGTCAAACTCATTTCACCAATAATAATTAGTTTTTATCAAGCGAAGCGTTTTGTACAAAACAATAACGATAAGAATTGCGCGTTTGTGTTAGCCTTAAGACACATATTTTCATTAAAAAAGTTTCTCAAACAACAATTTATGGTTTCCTTTCAAGATATGTCAAAAACAAATCATAAATTAGCTTTGCTTAAAACTCTGATAAAAACAAATTTTGAGTAATCTAAGCGAGAGTGTTCGACTTGAGAGTCAGTTTGTTTTATTACGGAAATGGAAAACATTTCGATTTACATTTAATATATTGTTACTACTAACGTCTTTATATCTAGAAGTATGATCTGATAACATCATTGATAACATTTTCTGTTATTATCAATGTCTATAATCCCGTTAGGCTTTTAGCAAGCTTTGTTGACACTTTGTTTGTCAACAAACAACAAAATGTCGCCTTTCTATTCGATTCTCATGAAGTGATGTAATGCTTACATTGCTAGTGTTAGAAAAAAGTCATATACAGGGTATAATCGTATTCACTTTGACATGGGAATTAAAAAAATCAGCTAGTTAAACCTTGTCAAAAGAAAAGCTAAGAATTAAGAACTCTATTGTGGAAATAAGTAGACTTTTAGTCTTTATAAGTTTGTTAAATTTTGATCAAATTTCTATTTAATTTTATTTATATGATTCTCTTACTACCCTTTAAAAATATTATCACCAATAATTTATTAAATATCTCCAATTATAATATACCAAGAAAAATGCGGCAAAAACTATTGAACTATTGTAGCAAAGCCCTTTTTCTTAACTTATTGACTTCGAATTCGCAATAAAAATCAAGGGTATCGCTTGGCATCGTAAATTTAATTGAGTTTGTGTCTTAACTGTGTTTTAATTACGGCGACCATTAACGCTCCAATTGATGCAATTAAGCGTCTGCAAAGCCCACTTAACGCATGCAGCAGCAACAGCAGCGGGCGTCTCTAACCCGATTTCCTATCGGGCAATTTTCAAGTCTATTTTTTGGCTCTTTTTTTTGTCTACCCACAACTAAATAACCCACCTAATAAACGCGCTCCCATTGCGCACTGAGGCAACATTGATTGATCATTCGCTATGGCCAAATATTTAACTTGAGCTCACGCTGTCTGGCCACGATGCGATCTCAGTCCAAAAAAGAAAAAGAAAAAAACAAAACTTGTTGCTGACCACTCACAGATCCGAGCTTACATACATATATACACCAATATAATGTATATATATATTTGGTATATATTCATTTACGACTCAGACGCATGGCTGCCCAAATCGTTTAAAATTTTATTTACTTTTTCATTAACCATTTCGCGGCTTTTGTTGTACACTTTTTTTTCGCTTCTTTTTTTTGCGTCTTTTAGCTGTCTGGCGCTGTTTTTTTTTGTCGCTCCTTAGCGTAGAGTTTAAGGCCAATTTTTGTCTCTTTGCTATCGCTGTTGATAATGAAAACTAAACAGTTTGAATACCCTGTAAAATTTGTGAAAGATTTGCTGAGATATGTTTTGGATGAGATTAAATATATAAATTAAATAATAATAATAATATTTAAATAATGAAATTAGATGAAGAGAATAAGAAATTTGTATATCTAATAAAATTATGTTTAAATATAAATTATAGCAAATTATATAGTAAATTAGATCAAAGATTGCAGTTTATTTAAGTTTTATTTAAGGGTGTAATTTCAGTTACCTTTTTTTACAGGGTATTTTCTTAGTTCAGCTCGGTTGTATATAATTGATTGTTTACTCGCGCTTAAATTTGTTATTCGTCTACAACTTGTTGTTGTTGTTGGTGTTGGTGTTTCCACACACTCGATAAATTACATTCGCGTTCATATGATAACAAGCGCGTTATCATCAAAAACGCTTCCAGTCATAAATTAACAAACAAACAAAAAAACAACAACAACAACAACGTAAACAACTCAACAATTTGCAAATCAATCACGTGCTACCTCTCTCAATCAGTCTTTTATCTTTCTCTCTCGCTCTCTCTCTCTCTTTTTTAAGCTTTTCATCAATTTCTGCAAACTTTCGCATAGTCTGAGCAAATATTTCAAGTGTTTTCCCACATTCCATAAAAGTTGATTAATTAGCAACATTCAGCTGCTGCTTGACTAATGTCAAAGCACCTTCTTATATACCCCTTCTCAGTGATAACGCTTTTCCGATTTTCCACCCGGCTCAGCACGTGCTTTAAAGTAGGCCATTGAATGAAAATTTTTTATTAATCGATTTTCCGCTGCTGCTTGAATATTTTTCAACTGAACCCAAATAAAGTTTAGCGACCCTTGGCATAAATATACGCAATACAGGTGGAGGGTTAACAGAGCAAGCGAGAGAGAAGAGAGAAACCGAGTGAGAGAGAGCATCAATTGCAGCAGCCACAGTCGGTTAAAGCAGCAGCGGCTGGGGCGACTATTGATTAAACACGAGCAGCTCGGGGGGCAGGTTGGGCTGGCAACACACGGTTGATTACCGCGTGTAAACAGCAACAACAACAATAAAGCAACAACAAATTTGCAAGGACTCGCCTGCTGTTGGCTGGCATTGTGCAACATTTGTGCCCCAAACGTTGATGGCAACGGTTCCCATGTCGCAAAAAAAAACTGACCAACAGCTGTCGAACGACATTGAGTCGTGTCCCCTCCCTCATCCTAGAAAGAAAGCACCGCCAAAGCCGCTGCGTGCCAAAAAAAAGCCAAATGCCACGCCCACCAGTCTGCTGTGCGAACTGATGCGGCTGAAGGCACAGCAAAAGTATCTCGAATGCAATCAAGTGAAATTGAATGCCAACCATTTTCTCGACGACAACAACGACAAGGACAACGACGACCCTGACGGGGGCGAGGCTGACAATCCAGCATCGATGCGACGTCCCTCGAGCGGCAACAAAGTCGCCAGCCTCATCAATGACATTGATCGCTTGAAGCTGGAAATGGACGAGAAATTGCGCAAGCATCACGTGGAGAAACGTGGCCAATTGGAGGACATGTGGCACTACATGAACACACTGAAGGACGACGTCTTTCGGCCGGAACGCCTCGGCCTGTGCACGGTGAACGCGGTGCGGGAGCGCATCATCGCCCTCAACGGCCAGCTGGAAAAGCTGAGCGCCCAAAACGCCAAAGAGCTCCAAATGTTGCGGGAGGAGTACAAAAAATTGGAGCGGGAAAATGATTTCGTGTGGAAGGGCAGTATTTAAAAAGGAAAACCTGAAGGGGGGAGGAGTGATTAAAGAGAAAATTAATAAAGACTTTATTTTAAATATGTTTTTTGTGTTCATAAACTTTGATTCCATGAAATAAGTTCAATTAGTCAAGTTAATGCGTTTTGATGTAAATAAGCGCATTAAATTTTAATTAGCATTTACGTTCCATCAAAGTTTTTTACTTATGTAATTAAATTATGTTTAGGTTATCATTATGAACAACCAAAAGATATCCTGGAATTGTTCTTTGCAAACAGCATTTTCGATTTCCGTTTGTAGGAATAAGAATGATATAAAAGTTATTCCTAAATTTATTCAGACAAATACAAATATATAGTAAGATTAGGTAACATCAAACAGGATAAACCGTAAATACCGAAAATCTTTTACAGTGTAATAAAACATGAAAATGATGTAGGACAAAAATCGTTTGTCAACAGCAACAATAAAATAGTTTAGTGGCAACAAAAAAAAAGAAAAAATTGGCATTGCCACGTGCCCATTTGACCTTTTTGCAGCGACTGCGATGAACCTTAAGAACGAACGCTCGTAAATGAGACATTCAAAGAAAGCGCAACAGCAACGACAACAGTAACGATAACAACAACAACAACAACAATGTCACATTTGGAAATCCTTCGCTTGGCATAACACAAAACAAAGCAGCCAAGGCGAAAATGTTCAAACAAAAACTGGCTCGCTCGGCGCACATATTGATTTAAAGGCAAAGTAGTCCTTCCCGCCCGATTGCCAGAAGTGCTAAATGGCTAAAATGCAAAATGTAAATTCCCGTTTGTTGATAGCCCAAAAGCTGACTCATTTGAGCCGTTTACGGTTCAGTTTCTGATTCGATTAACGTGCAATTAAATTTAAATGGGAATATAGATTTGTATTTATTTTTAAATGAAATTATATCTTATAGATTTTTTTCTAAAATTCAAGCTACTTTTCTTTAGATTCTATATCTAAATTGTGGTTATTTATATTTATATTTAAAAAAAAACCCAGTTAAATTACCTTTCCATGATTGAAATAAAAATCTATATAAAATATTTACATATTTACAGGGTATCTACTATTATAATAAATACAAATATATTTTGACATTTCCAGATATTCGTTGCTTAACGAAACGGCAATTATGTAAAATGACAATGCACAAATATTACGTATACGCCCCGTGCCACATAAATACAATTTATTTGCTTAAGAATACAAAAATTCTTTAAAAATTTGATGTAAAATTATTTATTTATTGCAATCGAATTGATATAGAAAAAAGTGCTGCTCGAATCAATGACAGAAATTTGTTTAAATGTTGAGGCGACAGCAACAAAAAATATTAGCAACAACAGTAATAAAAACAACACTAATAAAAACCGGTGTGCGGCTCATCATGATGATGCTCTGATCATTATAATGATGATTGTTTCAGTTGTTGTTGTTGCTGGCATTGTGTAAGCAAGAGCAAATGATTTATCTCTCTCTTTCTCGCTGTCTTCGTCTCTCTTTTGCTCACACTTTGTATTCACTTCTCACTCTCTCTTTCGCGCTCACTACGTTTACGCTTGATTGTTAATTATTTCAGTTTTTGTTAAATTATTATTGAAATGCTTGGCAAAAACACAAAAGCAAATAAACAGAAACAGAAACGACAAAAGGCGACGAAAGGCGTGTGTAAAGAATGCTTCTTTTTTTGTGTATTTCTACCCTCACGCCCTGCTCGTTCGCTAATATCATCATTATTATCAGCATCATCATTATTATTATAATTTTCATCATCATCATTATCATTATCACCTCTCTTACTACAACCACACAGAATTTAACACTCGCGCCATCTTTGGTGCTGTTGTCGTCGTGCTTGTTGTTGTTGTTGCTGTTGCTGTTGTTGTTGCTGCTGTTGCTGTTGCTGCAGACAGTGCGCCACCTACCACCTGACCCCCAGCAACAGCCAAACAGAAACAACGCGCCGTGGTATCCCAGCGCGACACATTTTTCTTTTATTTTTTTTTGTGTATAAATACCCTTACAAAGAGTATTCTGACTATATCAGTAATCAGGTTTAGTTAACTAAAATTGGGTTTCTAAATTTTATTTAAAATGTAATTTAATTATTCATAATTGTAGATATATTAAAATGCATATTTTTGTATGATCAAGCAATGATCTAGTTCATTCCAATTCTATATAAATATAAGATCAATATATTATAAAACAAGTGAGATTGCTCTAGTCGGGACCGCCCGACTAGAAGATACCCTGAACCCAGAAATGAACACATACACACAAACTCTCGGCAGTTGATGAGTATTGAGCCTGTTAAAAATAAAAAATAAAATTTTCTAATAATTACCAACAAAAAAATAAATACTCCACAAGCGGGAGTTGAACTCGGTACCTCCGTGATAAGATGCACAACTCTTACCAATTGCACCACAATACCGCATTTTTCGCGAATGATATAACATTACTTAAAGTCGCAAAAAGTCACTAAAACGATACATCATTAAAACGATACAAATTAATAATAATTATATTTATGAATAACGAAAAAATAAAAGAATTCAACATTACTCTACCATACCAGCGCTGAATTCGAACCCCAGTCCTCCGCGTTATGAGGCACAACTCTTACCCACTGGACCACGCTCTTACTTCACTTCGTTGTGCTAAAACTCAATTTAACCGTTGCAAAAAAAAATTCCTAGAAAAACGCAAGACAAATTTTGCATATGCATATGTATGCGTGCACATGTACACAGAAATTGCCAAGCAGCTGCGCTTTGCCCCCACTACTGAAAATAGATTCTTGATTTGCTCGTAAACTAAATGTACGATCGTTATGAAATTTTCAGGACTTATTCAGATCATCGAAATGTATCTACAAACCAATTTGCACGTGTGTAGTATTTGATTTACTTTGTTTTTTTGGTTTTATCAATATTGTGGGCGATTGGGGGAGCTATCCAAAATCTGAAACATTCAAATTCTTCGTATGTTATACGCGAACATAAAAAAATTAATTTGGTGGCTCTAGCTTTTATAGTTTGGAAGTTATGCTTAAAAAACCGAGTCAAAAAAGCGATAAATATCGATAATAAGAAAACGGAAGGAGTTATCGATGTTTTGAAATAAACTTGATCTGCGTATGGAATATACGAACCGAATGAGACCAAGATCAGCTTTCTAGCTTTTGTAGTCTCTGAAATCGACGCGTTCATACAGACGGACGGACAGACGGACAGACGGACAGACAGACAGACGGACATGGCTAAATCGACTCGGCTAGTGATGCTGATCAAGAATATATATACTTTATTGGGTCGGAGATGCTTCCTTCTGCCTGTTACATACATTTGCACAAAACCATTATACCCTTTTTTACCCATTTTCAATGGGTTCAGGGTATAAAAAATATATATGCATATACTTAAAGAGAATATGGTGCTACAGTTCTTTAGTTAAAGTAGCGTATATTCTTAATGATGATAAATGATATAGTGCTAAAAATAGGCATATTTTTTGTTTTTAAAAAGAACACCTTATAGTTTGGCTATGATGAATTAAAGAGAGAGTTTTAGTCTCGTTTGCAGACACTATAATTAGGCATATTTTTTTTGATAATTAATATTTGCTAATCAATTTAGCTTAGCTCTAATTCTTAGTTGGTTAATATGTTTAATGCTAATAGTTGAGATATTTCTAAAAAAGGGATTTTCCGAATTTCGATAAATTTTAAGTGTATTTGATCTTCGTTGTGTTTGTCTCTCGCTCTGGTTCCTTGTTGCTGGGAGCGCGATGTTGGCAGCCCACACAGCTCGAATTTCTTTGGCTCGCGTCGCGCTGTTGTCAATCGTCGCCTTCTCCTTTGGTTCGTTCACCTTCTTAGCCAAGCCCAAATTTTGCATCCACATCCGAAATTGTGTTGGAATATAGTATATAGTTCATATGAAATGATGCCTGAAGTTGATTATTGCGTTGCTAATTCGACCTTCTGTTTCCTGTTCACCTTTTTAGGTGGCCATCAAGATCATCGATAAGACATGCCTCAACGAGGAATACCTGAGCAAGACGTTCCGCGAGATATCGATACTGAAATCGCTGCGTCATCCGCACATAACGCGACTCTACGAGGTGATGGAATCACAGTCGATGATCTACCTGGTGACCGAGTATGCGCCCAATGGCGAGATCTTCGATCATCTGGTGGCCAACGGACGCATGAAGGAACCGGAGGCTGCCCGAGTCTTTACACAGCTCATCTCGGCGGTGCACTATTGCCACCAGCGCGGCGTGGTGCATCGGGATCTCAAGGCGGAGAATGTGCTGCTCGACAAGGACATGAACATCAAAGTGAGTCGGACTCCAGTTCGGGGGAAAATATTTATTAAATAAATCTCCCTTTTCGCAGCTCGCGGATTTCGGCTTTAGCAATCACTACGAGGAGGGCAGCCCACTGCGCACGTGGTGCGGTTCGCCGCCGTACGCTGCGCCCGAGGTGTTCCAGGGACTGGAGTACGATGGACCCAAGTCGGATATATGGAGTCTGGGCGTGGTGCTCTACGCGCTCGTCTGCGGTGCCCTGCCCTTCGATGGCAAGACCATACTGGAGCTAAAGAGTCGCGTCGTCCAGGGCAAATTTCGGATACCGTTCTTCATGTCGCAGGGTGAGCATTTCACAGAAATCCTTCAAGGATGCGGCACTTAAACATCTTTTGAATGATTGCAGAATGTGAGCATCTCATCAGAAATATGCTTGTGGTGGAGCCAGATCGCCGTTATACCATCAAACAGATCATCAAGCATCGCTGGCTGAGCGACTGGCAGGCGGAGCTGCAGCTGGAAGAGCGTCTGGATGCCGGCACGCTGCCATTTGGCGCAGCTGGGACTCAATTGCCGTCCGGCTCGTTGGCCAGTTCGACGACGTCGCTCAGTGGCGCTGAGAGTGGGACGGATGTGGCGAGTGGGCCACAGCTGGATGCGGTTGTGATGACGCACATGCTCCAGCTGCCCGGCCTGACGGCGGACATGATTGCCCAGTCGGTGCACGAGCAGCGCTTCGACAATATCTATGCCATATACAATCTGCTGCAGGATAAGCTGCTGCAGAAGCGACGCGAAAACCAAAGACTGCAGCATCATGCGAATCTCGCCTACTCGAGATCCCGCAAGACCAGCATCACCACCGGCATCGTTGATCGCTCCGAGCCGGTCAAACAGGAATCTCTCGATCGTCTCAGTCCGCTGACCAATGCGAATGCCTCCACATCGGCGCTGGGCTTTGGCTGGTGCGCCGACGTCGGCGTCGATCTGGAGAAGTTCGGTGACTTTGAGCTGGAGTGCCTGGCGCGACCCAACGAGGTGGGTACACCCAGTTTCCCGAACACTCAAAACATTCACTTAACAATTGTTCCTTTTGCTCATCGTCAACAGCCACCTGTTCATCCGCAGCATTTGGGCGCCACAGCGGGCGGCGTTGCGGGCGGCAATACGCGTCGCCACACCGTCGGTCCGGGCGATGTCGCCCACGAGCAGGCGCTGGCCAATCCGCATGTGCCGCCTATCGATCCCGCCCAGGCCACGCCCTACAATCCCATGAATCTGCCCATGCTGCAGAACCAGCCGCTGCACAATTTAACCATCAAGGATCAGCATCTTCTCAAGCCGCCCGTCGTCATGGGTGCCAGTGAGTAAACCTAAAAGTTGTCCTTTTTTTTTGGAATTCAATTTTTTTATTTCTTAAATCCTCGTCAGGTTCCTTTGGACGTCGTGCTTCGGATGGTGGCGCCAATCTGCATATCTATTATCCCGCCAGCGTCTCGGCGGCGGGCAGCAGCGGCGTCGCCGTAGCCCCACAGCAAATGGACACCACTGGCTATTACATCAGTCCCAGCCTAAGTGCCACGCCCGGTGTCGCGGAATTGTCGCCCCTCAGCGAACAGTCACCCGGGCAGTTGCATTGCTGTCCGGAGAACAGCGGCGAGGAGTGCAGCGAGGAAATACAACGGCAAGTTTCAGCTCGAATGCTAATCGCACATTTGCAGCCTTTACTTAATATCCTTGTTAATCCTTGCAGGTATATGCAGAAACGCGGCTGCGTTAAGCGCCACACCGTCGGCTGCACAGAGGATCTCTCCGTTAGCCACAGTCCCGGAGAACTGGGCCACATGCAGGTGCCGCCGGGCGCTCAGCCACAGACGCCTACCGGCAGCGGTGCGGGCGGTGGCGGCAATATGCGCACCCGCCGCACAGGTCTGCTGACCGTCACGGAGCGACCGCCAGGTATGTTTACCGTTCTGATTTAATAATTCCAGCTTAGATTAACAACAACTACTAAGAAGGGATAAGGGTTGAGTTAGAAAATGGGTAAAAAAGTGATGCAAAAAAATTCAATTGAAATCTCATTAAAAAAAAAATCGTAGTTAAATTACATCAAAGAGGAAATTCGGTGGATAACCGAGTTTTTTTTTACACAAACAAAACGGAAATCTAATAAACAAATTCATAGAGATTGCAGCTGCTGTTAGAGGAAAGGAGACAACCATATACAAGAAAACGAAAAACACACTTTCACAAAGCTGCCGTTCGCAGAAAGCTGCGAGGAGGGATAAAAGAAGAAAATAAGTGAACAAACAGCTAGAAATTAGCAGAAAACAGTTTCCACGAATACCTGCTGCAAATGAAACGCATTGCATAGCGTATAATTATTTATATTATTCGTTACATTTTGTTTGGCTTAAACATAAAGCCTGGTTTTAAGTATAAGCTTAAGTGCACATCGTATAAGGAGCGTGAAAGTGTGATTAAAAATCAAGAGAAGAGAAGCTTCCAACCAAAGAGAAAATATGAGCAATTTAAGAAGAGGATGCGTTGTTCCAACTGTGGTGCAACGGATCATTTTTGAAGAGAGCGGTCAATGGCAAACGATGAAGCTCTGTAAAGAAAATGAAAAAGAGAATGTTAAAAGAGTGGCAGCGCTAAGTAGTGTTTAGCAGCAGTCGAATAAGGCGTTAACCGCTGTTATGGTTAACAGCAGCAGAAGTATAACAGAGATGTCAGAGTCGTAAAATTCAAAATGGGGGGAAATACATTTATGCAAAGCAGAAGTGTCTGGGAACTTTGATGAATATTTTAATAATTTAAATGCATTATTAATTTAAAGATAGTCAAGTAGTTAAATCTAGATCTAACTTATTTCTAATATAGGCTTTTTTTAAATTTATTTTTTATTATGCTTATCCACAACGTAGGCTTATTCAATTTAAATGCTTTGCTTTCTAACAAATCCTTTGATTATGTAGTTTTCTTAAAGTTTCTTACTATTTTTTTTAATTACTTACATATCTACATTAATTAATTTTTATAATTTTGTAACTTTATATATTTATATATATATTTTGTATTTTTTTTTTGGTTTTGTTTTTTATATTTCGTTTTATGTGTTTTTGGATTTTTGGTTAATTGCATTGTGTAAAACGCTAAAATGCCACCGCCAACAACAACAACAACAACTGCTGCCGCTGCCGTTGCCGCTGCACGCTTCACTCTTTAATCCCCCCTCGACCCCACCCATGCCTCCGCCCCTGCGGTCTGTCAGTCATTTGCCCCGAGCTCATACGCGAAGTTGAATCTCGCATGAATCGCGACTATTTCCCGCCCACGCTCAAATCGCTGAGCCAATCGCCGCCCAATGCGCCCGCCTTTGGTCTGCCGATGGGCGTGGCAGCGTCACCGCACTCACTGCCATTGAGCGCTACCGGCGGCAGCAGCTCGGTGCCGCTGGTGATGCCAAACGCGGCGGCCAACAATCGGCGCGCCTATCGCGCCGCCCACTGTAAGCTGCCCACTGTGCAGGAGGGTGGTAAGTTTTCGGTTTAATTTATTTATTTATTTTTATGTTTTTTTCTTGTTATGTTGCCAATAGCTGCTGCCAAAACCAACTCGAATGCTGCTCCAAGAAAACTGAACTAATTTCTTGTATTTTCTCTCTCTTTTTATTTTTTTTATTCTCTTCCAATTTCTCTCTCTCTCGCTGCTGGTTAGCGACCGCAGGACGCTACAGTCCCGTGCGTCGCGCCTCGGAGGGTTCCCGTTCACAGTTCCAGGGACCGCTGCAGGAATGCCAATCGCTGCAAAAAGGTATCGCACAGAGACATTTTTTGGTTGCACCCAGTCCGCCGCTTTTAGAAAATTCGATCAGTCTGCCCGGTAAGAGTCAATTCACCAATTGGAGCCCACGCACGCACCCAACTCCATTTTCTTGGCCAACATTACTGAACCTGCTTCTTTTGCAGGTTCACCGATTCACGGCAAGCCAACGAATCTGCAGCTGGCGTTGCGACGCGGTCACGATATCGAGGTGCCGCCGGAGGCCATTAAGAATCTGATGCCGGCGCTGGATCGTTTGGTTAAAGAGCAGCGCGTCAGCTTCGAGATGGCCAACAAGATAATCTCATCGAATGTGGTGCCCATCGATCTGGCCACGCAGCTGGGGCTTGCCGCACACGCAGCCAGCGGTTCGGCGGTGAGCGGTGGCCATTTGGATCAGTCGCATCTGCAGCAGCAACAGCCGCCGATGCACAGCTACAGTGTGTCCCCGCTAATGCTGCCGCACGGACCGAACGCCTCGCTGACCACCGCCAAACAGATGTTCGGCCAGCCGATCTGCGGCTATCAATATCAGACGGCAGCGGTGGCCCTCACCCTGCCGCTCCAGCCACAGCAGCTGGTGGGTCAGTTCAGCAGCATCAATTTGGGCGCCAGCAATTCGAACAGCAGCAGCGGCTGCCAGTCGCCGGTCTACAGCAGCAGCCACAGCCACAGTCACAGCAACAGCGGCAGCGGCTTCAGCGGCAGCTGCTCCCCGAATCCCAATCCGTATTTGCCCGGCACGGGTCCGTTTAATCCGTGCGTGAATGTAGTGAGTCCGGCCGCCACATCGCCGCTGCATCAGATCACCAAAGGCATATCCGGTTTGAGCACCGGCGGCGGCGGCGGCTCCATAACACGCGGCACCTCCGCCGCCAGCGAGGGCGTCGCCCAGCAGCCGCTCGATCTGTCCATGGATGTGTGCACCGCTGCTGAGCAGTCGGCCGATTATGGGACGACCAATTGGTTTATGCCGACGGCGGCGTACTACGATCTGAAGCCATTGAATCTGTCGCCGGCGCAGCCGGTGCGCGTGGTGCCAACGCCGCCGGCATCGCCCAATCTGTGCATCATCCAGGAGGAGAATGGCAACGGTCAGATGTGCCACACGATCAGCACGGGCACACCCTACGCCGGCTGCACGGGCGGCATAACGCCCCAGATATGCCTCACCGATGTCCAGGGCAGCGAGATTACGCTGGTGGCTCTCTCCTCGGACAACAGTCGCGACAGCGAGGACTCACTGGAGCCGCACACGCCCATCATGTCGCTGCAGGTGAGCAGACGCTGGCAATGTGCCGAAGACTCCCAATCCTATTCTATTCCCACCCTCCAATTCTCCCGCAGGGACTCATCATCACGGAGGCCAGCAGCGATATGCCCTCGATAACGCGTGGTATTGGCCGCAAGGCGAGCCTGGACTGTGAGTCCTCCAGTGGCAATCATTCAACCATGTCCCATGTCCAGACGCAGTCGCAGTCGCAATCGCAGGCGGAGGCGCATAGGCGTGGCAGCGATAAATCGCTGGGCTTCTCGGACGATTCGCTGAGCAACGATTCGAACAATTTGTCGCCCTCCTGCCAGGAGCCATCGGCCAGCTCGGGCTTCAAGTCCGACTCACATTCCGAAATGGGGGATCACACCGAATGCGGCCACCTGACGCCCGATTCGATGTGCGATTCGCGCCGCATGTCCGACGAGATGTGCTACGAGGTGCCGCTGCCGCACGAGTGCTCCAACCTGGACTCGACGCGGATACTGGAGATGGTCAAGCAGACGATCGACTCGACGATGCCGCCCAACAGCTTTGTCCTGCACAAGGGCAGCATCGGTTCCGAGGACAGCGGCGCCGAGTCGCGGCACAGCAGCGCCTCCAACGCCTCCAGCGAAGCGACTCCGAATGCGGCAGCGAGCGCCAGCAGCCAGGCAGCCGCCTGCAATGTGTCCAGCTGTGGCGAGCCCACCACCAATCTGAGCCTCGAGTATTCCGGCGGCCTGCAAATTGAGCTGCAGGTGTGCGAGGGACGCAGTCGGGATCACCATGGTGCCGGCAAGGGCATCAAGCTGCGACGCATCTCGGGTGATCAGTTTGAGTATGGCAAGATTTGCCAGCAGCTCATTAGTACGATAACCATGCAACAGGTGGCGGGCTAGGGCAGCAGGACTGTCCATTGTGTGTTTGTGTGTGTGTATATGTGTGTGTACATGTGTGCGTGTGTGTGTTCTTTAATGTAAACAAACAAAACCATAAATGACTCGCCTTGCCTATAACTCTGCGTAGCTGTGATCTAAGCCGATATGTACGATAGAAGTACATATATATATACATGTAATATGCATAGTTGTATCGATGTGTAACTAAATTTGTATCTGTGTGTGTGAGTGTTAGATACATGTAAAGATAATCAAACAGCCAGGCGAATACGAAAACAAGCAATTTAATATCCATTTTCAATAGGCTTCTTTTGTTCGTTATGTAACCGCTTATATATATATATATATATATATTGTTATTAAATGTTGTATAGATTTAGTAACTTTAATCAAAATTTTACTATCAATTTGTATATTAATGCTAGCTATATCTAGAAAAATCATAAAGCTATATTCATCTCTTTAACTGGCGAGCATTTTCGAAATATAAAACTCAGATTTTAGTTTGTACATAATATAGATCTAAACCTATAAGAAACTTTAATACTGCACAATATACAACGATCTACACACAGACACACCCACACACACACACACATAGCTAAACAGTAAAGATATTGCGGCAGGTTTTTATTATTATTTAATGTTGATACAACTTGGACTCTTTATATATTTGTGGACGACTCAAACGAAAACAAGTTAAATGCATTCCAGTAGCTAAATTCTTTTCGTACATTTTTAGACTATCTCTAGCTATATATACCTATATATATACATATATTTAATATGTAGTTATAGTTATGTCTAATGTAATTTTAAAATCTGTGCAATTTCAATTCGTTTTCAATTTTATGCACTTTCTTTCTCTATATATATTATATTAATAATAATATATGATACAATGATAACAGTAATGTCAATAGTTAGTATGCAGTTTTTGCTCCGATATTCGTAAGCACTTAAATTGTAAGCTCTTTTATTCCGTTACATTTTAAAGGATTTATGTATGTAGTAAAACTTTGTTCGATTGTTAATGGTTAGTAATGGCGCCTTCGATACGCGTTCAAATTGATTAAAACACAAAAATTGAGAAATCTATTATTAAAAGACTGCTGTGATTTTAAATATAATTACTTGTTTAGTTCAGAAAAAAAAACAAACAAAAACAAATCCAACAAATAAACAAGAACTTAGTTATACATATGATTACACAATAATTAATTCAACTCTATCTTAAATAAATTACCAATTCTCCAAAAATAGAAATGTTATATGGTGTTAAATTAATTCATCTGAAATTGCTTTAAATATTTCAAGTTGGAATAAAAATTTAAATTTCCCGCCAAAATTGCGTCGCGCCACCTGTTGTCAGAAAAGTAACATTTTCTCGGCTTATTTAACAGAGCTGTCTTTAACAGCAATTATCGAAGCTATCGATAGCACTAAATGCAAATAAAGAAGCAGAACATTGTTTTGATTGCTGCTAGTTTTAATTGCGTGAATATTTTTTTTATTGTGTGGTTTTTAATGGAATAATCAATGCAAAAATGATTTGCCGTCTGTGCCTAAACAGCGCCAACGACACCATTCAAATATTTGAGGGCGTCGGCTTGTCCCTGAACGTGGCCACCGTGCTGGCCAAATATTTTTGGTTTCAGGTAAACGTACCCGCAGATTTGTATCTATATCCAATTGCATCTGTAAATGGAGCGCATTTATTTAGCCAAAAAGCGATGATCCCATATCGACGGCCATCTGTGGTGGCTGCTGGACGCGCGTCAACGACTTTCATGAGTTCTATGCGAGCGTGGAGAAGGCGCACCGCTTGCTCACCGAAAGATTCTCGCTGAAGGGCAGCGAACAGCAGGAGAAGATTTGCACAGGCGACGCCAGTAGTCCGTCTGCAAGCGAACAGAAGCTGGAGCAACAAGAGAGGCTGGAGGATACAAAAGATTTTGTTTTCCCTAGCGAAGGCGATGCCGAAGATGACTTGACCCAGGATAATGAGCATACCGTGGAAGCGTTCTACGCCAATGAGAGTGATGCAGATGCAGATGCATCATTCAGCAACGAGCAGTTCCTGAACGATGTGCTGGCCCAGCAGGAGAGCACAGCAGAAGCAACCACTGAGCCGACGGAGGAAACGGATGTAAAGGAAGTGCTGCTCACTGAAGCGGTGCCGGAGCGTCGCGAAACGCGCTCCACGCGTGCCAAAAGCAAAGCACGTCCGGTTGACGCAGATGTTCCAGCTGAGAAGCCAACGTCGGCCAAGCGCCGAAGCAGAACAAAGCTGGAAAAAGTCATCGCTGGCGCCGAGGAGGAGCAGCTGCCGAAAAGCAAACGCTATGTGGACTATAAAAAATCGATGCAGGAGATCGATGAGAAGATAGCGCAGCATATGCGCCTAACCTGCAGCGTCTGCCACGAGGGACAGGAGACGTTTCTGCTGCTCTGCAAGCACATGATGCGTGCGCATCATCGCAAGGGCTACGCGGTCTGCTGCAACAAGAAGTTCTACAAACGTTCCTTCCTCACCGATCACATTGACAGGCACTCGAATCCCGAGAAATTCAAGTGAGTGGTACACAACTGTTCCCAGACACAGCTGAAGGGAAACTAATCCTTGAACCGTTTCTCAGGTGCGAACTCTGCGATCGAACCTTTGCGGACAAGCAGTGCCTGCGGAATCATGAGCTGCTGAAGCACCAGCCGGACGAGCAGAAGAAATACATGTGCGAGCACTGTCCCAAGCGGTATACCAAGCAGTATTTATTGGATCAGCACAGGATAATACACAAGGAGCGCAACGTGCCCTGCGATATTTGCGAGCGGCGGTGAGCGAATGTGATGTAGCCGATCCCGGTTTTTAGCTGTATTCTTTACCACCTGCAAATCCAATTGTAATCGGTTTCTTTTTGCGATTGTTTTCACAGTTTCCCGAACGTGTCCATGCTCTGCACGCACGTGAAGATGGTGCACGGCAACTATGGCACCATGTGCGACATATGCGCCCAGGTAATACGAGGACGCGCTGCGTTTCAGCGCCATCAGCTGGAGCATGCGGGCGTCACCGAGCCCAAAGTGCAGTGCAACATATGCGGTTCGTGGCACAAGAACAAATATAGTCTAAAGAAGCACGTGCGTCGGCACAACGGCTCCTCGGAGGAGTGCACCTGCAACATCTGCGGCAAGGTGTCGCCCAATCGCAGCGCCATGCTCAGCCACCAGCGGTACGTGCACAACGCGGATCGCGTCCACGGCTGCAGTGTCTGCAACAAGAAGTTCAAGAAGGCCATCAATCTGAAGGAGCACATGGCCACCCACACCGGCGAGGTGCTCTACAAGTGTCCGCACTGCCCGAAGACATTCAATTCGAATGCGAACAAGCATTCGCATCGCAAAAAATGCCATCCCAAGGAGTTTGAGGAGGCGCGCAAGGCGCGCATGCAAAATCGAATGGGCGACAACGCCGCAGATTCTCCAAACAAATCCCAGACGAGCCTGATAACGATAACGACGGGCGAAACCGATGGCCAGCTGGAGACGCACAATATACTGGTGACGACGACGGCGGAGCACAGCGATGAGGATTTCAAGGGCGAGGACATTGAGTTTATGCTCCGACTCAGTCCACAGCCGGCGGAATAGACAATCTGTTTGTTATATATATATATATATATATATTGTATATTGTATTTGTATATTTAAGTTAAATCCTTAGGCTAGCAGCGAGTAACAGAAATTAAATAGACACAGATTAAAACCAGGCTTACAACCAGGAATGTTGCACAGAGAGTTGTTCTCGAATTTACAGCAAGTACTAACCACGCTCGCAAATGATCTCCACGGCATTCGGTTCCATCAGCACCGATTCCAAACAGCGATGCACCGCCGAGCCGAGTATCTCGTCCAGCAGATAGTTAACCAGGCTGCAAATTTGATGTTAAATGTGAAGTAAATGTTAACGAAAGAGATGAAAATATTTCAGCCAGACTCACTTTTCATCGCTGACAAAGCGCCAGAGATTCATTTGCAGATAGTGCGCGTCCACTTGGATCTGCTGCAGTCCAAATTTGCTAAACGTGCGCAGCCGGACGCACTCCAGCAGCGTCTGCCAACAGGATAAACAGGATAATTAAACCACAAAGAAAATATTCGCCACCTGCTCACCTTGAGCCCAATTTTAATGATGCCCATGATAATGGACGCCTTGCTGAACTCCACCGAGGTGAATATGTCGACGCGCTCCGAGAACAGGCGATGTATGTTGGACACATAGCTGGACTCCAGCTGGGAGGGCGTGTAATTGGACCAGTTGGAGCGATACTGCGGCTTGGATGCATTGAAATTGCTGAAGTAGGTCTTGCGACTCGAATCGCTGCTGGCCGTGGTCCGAAAGCCGGCAGTGACGCCGCTCGTTTCATACAAGCTGGCCACCACGGTCTCAATGCTGGCCAGCTCCTCGACGACGCGCTTCATCACGGCGCGCACCGAACGCGGCTCCAGGCAGTTGAGCCAGTCGCGCGTCTCGACGCTCTTGCGCAGCATTTGGGAGATGTTGGTGCCCTGCAGCCGCACATACGCGTCCAGCAGCGACTGCGCCGTCTCGCGCATCTCCGCGCAAATCTCCGTTTCGTGGGTGAGCGTGGCGCTGTTCTCCGAATCGATCTCATAGAGATCATCAACCAGAGCGATCTGTGAATACAAACAAATGAAGTAGCTATATAGATTAAATCGATTTGCCACGCCCCCCGTAACACTTACCAGTATGTGGACGCCCTGCTGCTCCAGTTCGAGGCAGGTCTTGGACAGCACCAGCAGCAGGTTGGGCGGACTGGAGCTGGAGGCGTCCGCAAAGCCGCACATCACCTTGGCTATGTGCCGCAAGAAGCCGATCAACAGATTCTCACGGATGCCCTCCACGCACAGTGCGCCCTTGTGCTCCGCCTTGATGTTGAACGACCAGTCCGAACGCAGAAATATCATCAAATCCTGCAGCACGCCCTTGATCTTCTCCACCATGGCCACGTACAGATTGCTGATCAGTTCGCTGAGATTGACGCCCGCTGCCACATCGCTCTTGGCCGAGACGAGGGACAGACGCACCGCGCTGAGACTGTCGGCAAAGTGATCCCGAAGGTTTTTGCCGTGCGCATCGCACAGTTGATGGGCGGCCGTGATGATGATGTCCAACGTGTTGCGCTGCACCTGAAGGCCGCGGCAGATGTTGCGCATGGCCTGCAGGCGGCGATGGAGGCGATCCAAGGCGCGCAGCATCACCTGCGTGTCGCCATAGCCAATGTCCGATTCGACACGATCCTGCACCAGCGTCAGATACTTGTCGATGTTCTCATTGAGGAAGACGTTCAACTGGTGCAGCGCATTCTCCTGGAAGTCATCGCTGCAAACATACAAAAATATTATTATTATTATTTATTAGTTATTACTGCCTTATTTTTACCGTTCGTTCTCGTAGTGCTTGGCGACAAACATATCGAAATAGGAGGTGACCACCAGGGCCAGATCGTTGAGGAAGCCATCGATGCCCATGTCCACAAATTCGAGCATGTCGCGCTCCGTTTGATCCTGCAGCATGACGATCTGTTCGTGCAGACGCTTGCCAGCGCAGCGCAGCATCTCGCTGGCCAGATCCGAGGTCTTCTCGTCCAGCTGCAGCAGCAGCTCACCAATTTCTGTCAGGGATTGCGCCGTGTTGCCCGCTCGCTGGAAGTCCTGGCGCAGTCGCTCCTTGAGATCGGCCATAATGGCATCGCAGTCGCGCTGGATGCCATCGAACGAGGGCTGTCTGCCGTACTGGGCAAACACCTTCTGGGCGTGCAGATAGTCCTGCACAGCCTGCGCATAGTTCTGCTCCTCGATCAGCGCCTTGAGCTTCGCCGGCAGCGTGGACAGAAACTGCAGGCGCTTCAGCAGCGAATGCTTCTCGGAGAGGCGGCACAGCTGGGAGCGGGTGCCCTGAAGTGTGCCCGTGATCTGTTCGCTGAACGTTGTGATCGACTGCATCTTGGTCATCAGCAGATTAACGTCCGTCTCCATCTGCTTGAAGTCGTCCTTCATTTTGCGTATGGTGTCCGTTGCCGAGATGAACTTGTTGTAGTTCTCATAGACCAGCGTCTGCATGTCTGAGTGCAGCGTTTGGGTGTCCTTCACGACGGCTGCCTCCGTGTCCATGATTTGTTTTAGCGAGCAATCCTTCAGCAGCCTTTCCAGATATCGATCGGCATCGAAGCTGGAGCTGTCCATGTCAAAAGGATTGTCCTGTTCATCCATTGTAAATGCTGTCTTGTTTATTAAATGCCTATTTACAAACTATTATTCACTTAGTGTGTCTGAAAACAAAAACATATGTTTCGCTTATCGATAACTTTACATTGTGCCACACTGTTAATAACAGCTGCAAACAGGTTCCACACATTTAAATTCAGCTGTTATTTAGCTTCTATTTAAAGAGCTCTCTTAAGCTGGCTGTTATTGTGTTATTTAACATGTTTGCTGGAAATTGTGTAAGTGTTAACTGTTGTGGATCGTGTGCTAAGCTTGTGTCTTATCGATAACATATCAAAGCAGCGCTAAAATGTTCAAGCGCGCCTTTTTTGAAAATATGTAGTTAAGATGAAATAAATATGCATTTGTTTTATTGATGCCAGCAGATAAGCTGTATGCTCGAAAATGCTGATAATTTTGTTTTGAGCTACAAACAAAGTAACAAAGCAACTGATAAGCGTAATGCAAAATAAATTTAGCTGTGAGCTGGGCTTTTACGTAGCTCGTATCAAAAAGTCGCTGCACATTTTAAAAAAAACTCATAATGGAAAGCATCGTCAAGATTTTGGTGCTGGCTGCTTTGACGCTGACAGCGTCTATTTGCAATGTTGTGGCTGGTAATAAAGCTGTTTAATATAACGTTAATTTCAGCTGACAACTCATCAATGCAAATTTAAATTCTTTATTGTGCAGATTGCGTAACAGATCCCGAGTCGATGCTGTGCGTGTTGGACCCAAATAGGGGCTAAGAGCAAATATGTTGTAATACTTACTTATGCCCGGAGTGTTTATGAATAAATAATAAAAACAATGTAGTCCAATGTGTCGCTCATTCCGCCATCCTGCCTAAATATACATATATAAGCTGAGTTCGAATTTTGCCCATTCCGGTAATTTTCCTACGTGTGGTAAATCGCATTATGCGCCCACGTGAACGCCCACGCCTACGCCATGGATAAGGACCCGGCCACAGACATAGACACCGAGACGGACACCAACAAGGACACGGAAACGGGCGTCATGTGCGATTGTCCGGCCACTTGTAGGCGATGTTGTTGCTGCTGCTGTTGCTGTTGTTGTTGTTGTTGTGTGCCTGCCGGGCATGTCGAGATGGATGAATAAACATGGACAAGTTTTCCACTTTGGGCCGGAGCTGCCACAAAACAAAAAAAAAAGAAGAGAAGAAAATATACGTAGACGAAGATACGGGCAAAGTAAAAGTAAAAGTAAAAGTTTTTGATGTGCCGTATCTCGCATCTGCTGCTGCTGCGGCATTGCCTCATTTCAAATACATTAACATTTTGACCTTTCGCAAAAGTTGAGCAGCTCCACGAATTTAATTTCAAATTGTGTGCGGATTGTGCAAATCAGCCCACACAGCTCCTCTACCCACCTCACTCTATCTCTCTCTCCCTCTCTCTCTCTCTCTCTCTGTCTCTCTCTGTCTCTTTCCTTGCAAATTGCAGGACGCGAAAAGGTTTTGCATAGCTGCAGGCACAGCTCGCAAATGCAGGCAACAATCGCGCGCACACACACACACACACACGCACACACCCACACACATACACAACAAATTTCACATCAAAAGAAAATTGAATTTACGTAAGCCAAACGAATGTCAAAAAAGGCGCCCACAACGTCAAGCGCCAGTTGCCAGGGCCAGGCGGCAGGGGCGGGGGGGCGTGTTTTTGGTTGCGCTTGGAGGAACGTCGAACGTGTCAAGGTCAAGTTACAGTTACATCCATTGTCGACTTTTGTCTTCCCGCTGTCAGCGACCACCACCGCCCCTCCCACCGCAAACTAAATGTGCGCGCAACAGGAACAACTTTTCATGTGTATTTTTTTTTCTTCTTCGTTGCTGCCCAAGTGTGTGTGTGTGTGTGTGTGTGTGTGCTCTTAAAGTGCGCCAAGTCGTTAAATGAATTTCAGTGCTGCATTGAGTACACTTGGAGTAGCGGAGCCAAGTGGATGAGCACTGTGAACATTTCAGCGAAGCGAGGGCAGCTTGACAAGTTTGCGAAACTTTGAGATCTTATTGTATTTTTAAAATTTTTTTATTTGTTTTGCATCCGTCTATAATTTTATTATTATTTTACACTATAAATATATTCTTTACTAATTTAATAAAATTTAAGATATATTTTAGTGATTAAGTGCTACGAAAATATTCAAAAACAAGTTTCAATAATTAACTAAACAAATTTTTAATTAATTTTAGTTTCGGAAAATATATTTTATTAAGAAATTTTTAAAAAGAAAATAAATTTTTTTTTAATAATAATAATAATAAGTATAAAAACTATAGAAATTTTTAATTTACATCTTTAAAAACTAAAGTTTTAATAATTTTGACAACTTTTATGAAGAATATAAATATAATATGGAATATATATAGTATAGTATTCATGTTAGTTTCTTTTCAATAGTAATTTCTATTTATGACAGCTAAGATTTTGATAATCTTGACAACTTTTGTGACCGCCCTCGTTGCGTTTCATTTTAATGGATTATATATAGAGAATTGGACGCTTGTCGGGGATTACTGCCAAGTGACGCAGTCAAGTCAAGTGGGGCGTTCCTGCATGGACACCAAATGAAAGCCAAGCAAGATGACGGTCATGACATAACTGTAAATTACGCTGCGCAACGTGGAAGAGGAGAGTGTGGGTCAGCACAGATGCGCACATCGTTGGCGGGGGCCAACTTTAAGTTGTCACAGATTGTGGCAAGTGCGAACAGCTTTATCAGCTGCAAATGCAAACTAGCGAATGCAAAATGCGATGCGTTTTGCATTACGCCAATCTTGGCCATAAATCCTTGCCAGCAAAGTGCTTCCGCCGCTTGCCGCCAGGTGGCGCTTTAATACCACTAAAGTTGTGGCCGTTAGCAGGTGTTTCGCCGTGGCAGATAGCGACGCACACGTGGCCGCCCGTTGCCTAACAATGCAAATGCAGCGCAATTTCGGCACAGGCTGCACTCAAAGCAACACACTTCAAGGATCCAAAGGCCCGTAACTGTGTCACAGCGCCCGTTAACTGATAGGAATAGACAGCCGCCTGCGAGGTGCGGCCCTGGGTGTGGGTGTGGGTGTGAGTGTGAGTGTGGGTGTGGATGGGTTAAGGGTTGTCTACTTTGTTGTTAATTCTGCAGTGAAAACTTTGTATGGTATATGGGCGAAAGAGGGTATATTGCAGTCGTGCAAATGCAGTCCTTGCAGAAATCCTTATATACCGATATTCAGAAGCTAACAACTTTTATTTCTAAACATTTTGAGTTTGATTCAGTTTCTACATCCATTTTTAGAGAAATCGATTTATATCGATTTTCAGTGTTTGTTGTTGGAGCATTGGAACATTTAGAAGCCAAAACTTTTATTTCAAAGTTTGTTTTATTTTCTCCGTCCATTTTTTGAGAAATCGATTTATATCGCTTATCAGTACTTGTTTTTAGAGCATGTCTCTAAGATTATTAGACCTTCTATATTAATATTTAGTAGCCAAAACTTTAATTTCTAAACATACAAACACGAAGATTTAATTTTATTCACTTTCTCTGTGCATTTTTAGAGAATTCGATTTATATCGATTTTCAGTGTTTATTTTTCAAGCAATTCTTTAAGATTATAAGAGCTAAGTACACCAAATTTGGTATGTATGTTCTAGTATAAAATACCCAATCAAAAATATATTTTTTGCTTTATATATCTATATTCATGCTCGTCCGATTATATGTATATATATAAAGTTCCAGGGTATCTGCTCGTGCTGCACGCTCAACTAAATAAAGTCTCACTTGTTGTTTTTTTTGTTTCACTGTCACTTCTTTGACGTTGTCAATTTTTTATTGCCCTTTGGCAGTGACGTGAGGCGTGGCAGTCGAAGGCGGCAAGCGCTTTTAAGGTTAGCGGGTCACGTGCTCTTCAGTCGTGACAAGCTGTACACACACCTAAATATATATAAATATATATATACGATATATATATATACTCCGATATTGGTCGCATTTCTTAGCCAGTTCTGGGATAAATCAGTGCCGCATCTTTGCAGCCAGCCAATTGAATTCAAATGAGGTCATGCGGCCGTGGCGCGACATCCCAAATGCGCTGCCATAAATCAGCCATCAAAATTGACATTAATGTTGCCCCCGAGAGGCAGCCAAGGGACGATGTGCGCCGGTTGGTGGATAGAAAATTCAATTCCGCTAGCATTTTGTTCTAGGCCAGGAGCTTCGGGTTCAGGTCCGCGTGCCGCGTGCAACGATCACGCATGGAATATTCAAGTGACAATCTTCAGCTTCTTCTTTCAGCCAGCAGCCAGGTAACCCCCCTCCTTCCCCCTGGCAACTGTTGAGTTCGCGGCACGCAGCACTCACTGCAAATGCAAAACAAACAAACCAAATGCGAACTGACAAGCTGATTACGTAATCTGTAAACTGCGGCGGCGGCTGCTCGAAAGAAATAAACTGTAACACCTGCCAACTGCAGAGGGAGAGGAGCGGATGGAGGAGAGCTACAAGCAGGGTACAGTGTAAACTCTCCACTAACGGACAGCTGCTCTTACCAAAAAAATCAAAGAAAATTTTATTTTAGATAATGCATATTATTGAAATGTAGAATCAATCTATACGTCAAATCATGATGAAAATGCCATCAAACGTAAAAATCGGTTAAGTTTTGGCCAAGTTATGGGAGTTTAAAGTATGGGCACTGTCGACTCGAGAACTTTACATGTCAAAATTTTTGTCGATTTTGACATGATTTTTGACCAAAAATTTGACCCCCCCAAAATCACTTTAAATGTTGATTTTTATGCTAATTATGACAAATACAATCGATTAAAAGTATAAATTCGAAATTCTAAATTTTGAAAAAAAAATTTTTTCCAAAATCCATAAGGGGGGACCCTTTGCTTTTTTGACCAAAAACTCAAAAAAATTTTATTTTCAAAAATGAATATATTTTGAATGTAAAGTCAAAATATAGGACAAATCATGATCAAAATGCCATCAAACTTGAAAATCGGTTCATTTTTGACAAAGTTATGGAAGTTTTAAATATGGGGCAATGGGATCCAAGAACTTTAAATGTCAAAATTTTTGTCGATTTTGACATGATTTTTGACCAAAAATTTGACCCCCCCAAAATGACTTTAAATGTTGATTTTTATGCTAATTATGACAAATACAATCGATTAAAAGTATAAATTCGCAATTCTAAATTTTGAAAAAAAATTTTTTTCGAAAATTCATAAGGGGGGACCCTTTGCTTTTTTGACCAAAAACTCAAAAAAATTTTATTTTCAAAAATGAATATATTTTGAATGTAAAGTCAAAATATAGGACAAATCATGATCAAAATGCCATCAAACTTGAAAATCGGTTCATTTTTGACAAAGTTATGAAAGTTTGAAATATGGGATCTATGGATTCGAGAACTTTACATGTCAAAATTTTTGTCGATTTTGACATGATTTTTGACCAAAAATTTGACCCTCCCAAAATCACTTTAAGTGTTGTTTTTTATGCTAATTATGACAAATACAATCGATTAAAAGTATAAATTCCAAATTTAAAATTTTGAAAAAAATTTTTTTTCCAAAATTCATAAGGGGGGACCCTTTGCTTTTTTGACCAAAAATTCAAAAAAATTTTATTTGCAAAAATGAATATATTTTGAATGTAAAGTCAATATATAGGACAAATCATGATCAAAATGCCATAAAACTTGAAAATCGGTTCATTTTTGGCAAAGTTATGAAAGTTTAAAAAACGGGGCAATGGGATCCAAGAACTTTACATGTCAAAATTTTTGTCGATTTTGACATGATTTTTGACCAAAAATTTGACCCCCCAAAAATCACTTTAAATGTTGTTTTTTATGCTAATTATGACAAATACAATCGATTAAAAGTATAAACTCGAAATTCTAAATTTTGAAAAAAAAATTTTTCCAAAATTCATAAGGGGGGACCCTTTGCTTTTTTGACCAAAAATTCAAAAAAATTTTCTTTTCGAAAATGAATATATTTTGAATGTAGAGTCAATATATAGGACAAATCATGATCAAAATGCCATCAAACTTGAAAATCGGTTAATTTTTGGCAAAGTTATGGAAGTTTTAAATATGGGATCTATGGATTCGAGAACTTTACATGTCAAAATTTTTGTCGATTTTGACATGATTTTTGGTCAAAAAATTTGACCCCCCCAAAATCACTTTAAATGTTGCTTTTTATGCTAATTATAACAAATACAATCGATTAAAAGTATAAATTCCAAATTCTAAATTTTGAAAAAAATTTTGTTTCGAAAATTCATAAGGGGAGTACATGTTTTTTTACCAAAAATTCTCAAAAAATTTTATTTTCAAAAATGAATATATTTTGAATGTAGAATCAATCTAGGGGACAAATCATGACAGAAATGCTATCAAACATGAAAATCGGTTAAATTTTGACAAAGTTATGGGAATATGAAATATAGGAGCTATAAATCCGAGAACTTTACATGCCATCCATCTTAGATGTTATACACCTAAAAAAAAGAACAGTAGTTCCTTTCATAGATTTTTACTGTACTCTAATTTATACGGAACCACTCGCTTAATTACATTGTCTCTGCATGAGTTATTTAAGTTGTGGTTAGTTGTGTATTAGTGCCGCTAATTTCAACTGTATCTGCATTTGATTCCAATTTGCATATGCGATTAATGTTTATTCGGCTAAATGGGCACACACACACACACACACACACACACACATACATACATACATGCATGCATGATATATGTGGTCCATACATCACATAAATTGAATTAATTACAATCTGCGGTTGGCTTTGCTTTCCAATACAAATACAAAAACGCCAACAACAAAAGTGGAATTTAAGCCTGAACTCAGGCGAAATAATTAATACTCTTTAAATATTGATTTATATTGCAATATCAGCATATTTTGGAATTTCAATGAACCTTTTTCGGGCGAATAAAAAGCATAAAAAAGGATACAAAAAAAATAACATTTTTAATGCATTCACATTTTAAATTATAATAAATTTCTGTATTTATTTGTATTTGTGAAATTCTCACCTGTTTTATTATAGATAGTTTGTGTTACTTGAACTTTAAGGAATTTAAGGAATTGCAAGCAAAGATAAGAGTTATTCATAGTTTTATTCATGTAAAATTCACGTGTTTTCATTTTGTATTCAAATATTCAAAGCTGATTGAAAGCTGCGAAAATTACTTAGTTACCATATTTTATTAAGAGGCTCAGAGAAGCTAGGCCAACAAAACCGCAGCCAAAATACAAAAACAACTGTTAACCACTATTTAGTGTGGTGAATTGGTCAATGAAATGAATGCTGTACGGTTTCTATATTTAGGGCAGGTCCCCAACAAAGGGTTCGTCTCCTGGGCTTTTGTATTTTTGGGCGACTTTGTGCCTATCAACCCTTGGGGGTCGTGCCCCGGGGCAATATTCCCCAATGTCTGTACGGACATTAAGTTATCGACTCTGAAACGAAAATAAACCAGTCAAACTCACATTCTGTGTGTGTGCATGTGTGTGTGTGTCGTGTTTTACACTTTTCATAGCATACTTTGCAGCGCCCAAAAGCCACGACTCCATTTTGTCACATTTTATGGCAGCACTCAAAGCTATGCTATGAAATTTGCATGCCAGAGAAAGACACACAAAATATGCCAGAGGGGTACATGGTGGCGGGGGTTGCGCGGGTGTAGCTGAAGTTAAAGAGTGTTTTTCCATTGCATTTGTTGCACGACTGTTGACCTTTCAGCATTCAGCTTTAGATGTTCCTAATGACATTATGAGCCGCAGCCGCTTAGTAAAATATGCAAACACACACACAAACTCATACACACACACACTCGCACACAGCGACATTTGGCATACGAAGCTGGTCCGCATTGTCAGCAGGACAGCGACCATAACCAGGGCTCAATTGGGCTACCTGGACCGCAAAACGTCGCATGAAATCAACAGTTTACCTTGATGTGGTGGGCGCCATGTGGGCCAGGCCTAAATGGCTTGCAAACCAGCCCAAAACGAACAGCACAGAGTACACACCAACACACACACACACATTCACAGGTTTGTTTTGGGCATTGCCAGACAGACAGAACAGCAATTACTTATGACTATAGTTGGTACACTTAAAAAAGAACGCAGATTTCAATTAAATTTAAATTTAATAAAATTCAGTTAAGTTTATTTGAAACTGTTCGAAAAATAAACATAAAAAAGTATTAAATATTTAGCTTAACAAATAAAATTCTCAATTTTTCTCTCAGTGTAGTCGCAGCAATATGAGCTATGGCTACCATATCCGTTGCTGTAACCATAGCATCTATGCACCCGCCCAGCTCGCCCCACACCCCCCTGAAGTTTGTACGTAGTGTGACCATTGCTGTGTATTTCGGTTTCCATGCTGAGTTTGTTTATTTGCTTATCATGCACCTCGTTTGCCCAAAATCAAAGCTTTTGTTTACCGTATTTTGGGGGAAAACTCTGGCAACGCCGAAACGATTTCAATCTGTTTGTTGCGGCCTGTACATTTACTAATTGGCTACACTGTGCTCTAACGGTGCTTTCATTTGTTGCTGCCTGCTGCATGCAGAGAGGGACAGAGAGTGAGAGAAATAAATAAATAAAAGAGAAATGCAAATCAGTTGCAGTATTGCGGAATCCTTGAGACCGCAGGACTATCAGCATGCATGATTTAGCATGACTGAAACACACACACACACACATGCAGAAGCATACCTGCAAAAACCCATTTCAAGCATATGCAAAATGCAACTGGGCTCTCCAAATGCAGCAGCAGAAGAACTAGAAATAAAATGCGATGCAAAAGAAGCCACGACATAAGCATAACTGCCTTGGGGACACACAACTGGAGCATATTTTCCGCCAATTTCCATACACAAGCAACTCAAAGGCAGCCGATCGCTGGCTAAGCAGATTCCAAAAGGAAGAAAGCAGCTGGCAACGTTCTCAGCGGGCCCACAGAAGCTCGGTTTGATGCTATGAATGAAAATGCAATACTAAACAAGCACAGCGCACCGACAAACAAAAGCAACGAGCAACAGACACTAACGGAGGCAGCAGGCAAAACAAAATACAACACACACACACAAAAAAAATACACTAAGGCTGCCGAGCTAAAAGAAAATTAAAAAGTAAACACAAAAGTTCACGTGCTCAGCATGCGGCAACAGCAGCAGCAGCAGCAGCGGCAGAGAAGAATAAGTTGTTGGCATAGCGGCGGTAAATGGGAGGCGGCAGTTAAAGAAGACATTAAGAAACTGCGCATTGAGCACATTTTTGAGAGCGCATGAGCGAGTGCAAAAGCACAAGAGAGTGAGAGCAAAAGAGAGCGCAACGAAAGCAGTTCAAATTGATGTGTGTTTTCATCGGAATTTCTTTTCTGCGATTTGTTTACAGTTATAATTGCAGGGGGTAACATAAAGAAGGCATAACAGACTGCAAATCTCCCGTAAAACCATAACAATAAAAATAAAATAAAATATAAATTATAAAAATTATTTTACCGTTTGTACAGCTCTAACATGCAAGCCATATAAAAAATTTATTAGCCACGAAAATTTGTAACATCCATTAATATTCTTTAATCTGCGTCATTATAGAGTGCGTGCGTAGTCGTAATGGCTTAACATATATGTTTTTACAGCGCTCCCAGTCTCTCTTTCAAGCACACGCACCTGCCTGCAAGGATTTACTTTGCAGTGAGAGCAACTCTTAGGCCAGCACCCCCTCTCGGGTCCTACCCCTTCCCTAAAAACCACGTGCGTATTATTTATGCGTAGACATTCTGGCGCCACATGCTCAGCTCTATTACTCCAAAAACACATCGAGAGCGCGTACAAAGCCAGCTGCAAAGTCACAGACTCAGAGAGTAACAGAATGTAAGAGCGAGATGTACTGATATGCAAGGAAGCCAAACGTAAACATTTTGTTAGGCGCGCGCTCTCAGAAGTGTGTGAACAGTCGTGGCGAGCGGACGTGCACGGCGCCCGTGGACCGCAACGAGCAACTTTTTATTTTCCACCTGCTACATTCACTGACATACACACAGACGCACACGTCTAAACGTTAAACAAGCGCGCGCAAAACTGGAAAGAAAAGCAATGTGCATATAAATTCAAAAATTATTGTGTATAATAATTAAAGCAACAACAAATTAAAGTTAAGTGAAAAATCAATGCGTGAGCAAAAGTCGAATAACGAAAACTGACGACGCACAGATACACACACGCACATACAAACAGAAACACAGAAACTGGCTGCAGCCACGCACACGTGTGCTTACACACACACACATTTACTCACACAAACACACACGTACGGACACATACACGCACAGACAGACGAGGCGAAACCCTAACAAAGTGAAAGTAACGAAATTAGCAATACAATAGGAAAACAAACGGTGAAAAGAAGCGCATAAAAAATGCACACGAGCGGGTTAAGTGCTTTAAAAGGAAATAAAAGCGTAGTGAAAGATGGCGAAAGTGTAATCAATTGACGGTCGCATACTTTTAGGCTGAACTGTAACCGATAGCTATAAGCGGCAACTTAAAGAATTGCGTCCACTGTCATTGTCATTTTTACCGTTTACAAAAGGCGTGCGAGAACAACAAGAAAAACAAGAACACGCGAAAGAAGCAATGCAGGAACGTTGCCGTTACTGAGAAGCAATGCAGGAATGGTGCCGTTACTAAGAGTCTTAGCTATTGCATGCATAGAAAAAGAGTTGATTTTTTAAAGCAGTAAAAAGTGGTCCAACAAGAACAAGAACAACAACAACAACAACAGGCGGCAACAGCAGCCGCATAGCATAGAAAAACGTGTGCAAGATAAACACGCAAAACAAAGCGAACTGGGTCAGTGTGTGCAGGAAGCGCGCGGGCTGCGGAAGGGCGCAATTTAAATGGAGGCGCTTGCAAGCGCATGCAAAAATGTGCTGCATACTTAATGCGAAGACGCAGCAGCAGCAGTAGCAGTAGCAGCACAGCGGAGCAAGGGGTAAGTGAAATGCAGGCGTACTTTTAAGTGCCCAATTACTTATGTGAGTTGTGTGTCTGGGTGTAAGTGTGTGTGTGTGTGTACGACACGCAAATCCTTGCTCACCTCAACAAAATCCGATACGCATATTTAGCCTTGAAAAATTCCTATGGCAAACAAACAGCGAAGTCGGCGACTTAGCGGCGATTTGGCGGCGAAGCTGAAGTAAGTTGTTGGCAAAACAAAAAAAAAAGTACCAACAACAACATAGCGGGCGCAATTTAATGAACAAGAGCAAAAGCAACAATACGCAGTAGTAGAAGACGAAGTAGGAGAAGCAGAACAACAATTGGGAAAAGAGCAAAGGGTGTAACTGGAGTCAAAAGTAAATGGCCATCGAAATGCGGAAGCGAGAGGGAAAAGCACAATAACAAAGCGTACACAGCGAAAATGGCAAACAAAAATAACAGTAAAATAAAATATCCTTGTGAATGTGGCTCGCTTGCAGGCGGGCTGAAGGCAAAACACGCCCACAGACACGCAGTCTCTGTGCCCACCGCGGAGCCAACTCATTTCGCGTTTCATTTCTATCTGTGTTTTCCTGATGTGGGCCATAAATGTTACTCCATTTTTATGACCAACTTGCACACAACGCTCACTCAAAAAAAATGAAAGAGAAAGAAAATGGGAAGCAGAAAAAAGAAATAAAAGAGCTGCCAGCATAACCAAATAGCCATTTCTAGGGTCCTGTGGGTGAATGGAGGGGAGTAGGAAACGAAAAGGGCATTAAATGGCTCGCCGGGCAGCGCCAGTCGCACGTTAGATTCCACAGATGTGTGCGTAAGTGTGTGTTTGTGTACGAGGGTGACTCAAATAACAAAGCAACTAAATACATTAGAATATATGTATGTGTGTGTGTGTGTGTGTTTCTATATTAACTCTAATTGACTGACGGTCAAGAAAAGCTAATATGCGTAATACACATAAAAACTAAAGCGTATTTATGCAATAAATAAATAAATAGTTAAGCATTTCTGACTGCTATTTTTAGCTGACAAACAAATTTAAACCCTTTTTTTGTTGTTCCTTTTACTCCCGCTGCTGGTGCAGCTGTTGATCTGGCAACCCTCTTAAGCAGCTTTCAGTTCAGTCTCACTCTCTCTCTCTCTGTTTCTTTCGCTCACTCGCTCCGCGTTTGATTTGACGTCATTATCCAACTGTTGTTTCGTTTTGCTCGTTTGCCTGCCCTTCTTGCACGTTTGCTCTTTGAGTTTTTGCTGTTGGTTTCGGTTTTTGTAACGGCGCTGCTTGCTGCTTGACTCTGCGTGCTTAACCGTTATTATATTATTGCTGAGTACGAACGCAATGCAACCAATACCGAGATTTTTGCTCGCACAGTTGCATTAAACTGTTTGTTATTTCTCTCTCTCACTCTTTCTAGCTGCATTTGTTTGAGCGCCAATTAGGCAAGACTTTGTGACAGTTTACTGACATTTTGGTTGCGGCTTGACAGCAATGTGTGTGTGTATGTGTGTTTGTGTATGCGTAAAAGCGCCTTTAGAATAACCATAACCCTCGCTCGAACTCTCCATCACTCCCACTGTCATTTGCGGCTGGCGTTGGCGTGACCTTGGAACAATGTGTGTGTGTGTGTGGAATGCAAATCCATTGAAAGCGACAGGCTGCAGTTCAAGGCTACTTTTACGTTACGCAAGCGCTGTTCACACACACACATACAAAGAGGCTTACTTTTTTGTGTGTGTTTGTATACATATCCTTGAGCGTCGTCCATGTTGCATGCGTTGCGTTGACATTTTGCAACGCATACACACACACACACACACACAGTTGGTGCTGACAGCTGCTCGCTTTGCAGTTTTCGTGTTTGGCTTATGCAATCGCAAGCGTTCGCTTTGTTTTATTTTTAATTAGCCAAACACAAAGTAGCCGCATCCACAACCACATCCGCATCCTGTTAAAGTGTTATGCAACTGTCTCTGACCTTTGCCACGGGCTGCAACAGTGTATGTGTAACACATGTGTGTGTGTGTGTGTGTGACACGCTTTACGCTTGGCTTTTGTCTTTGCTTCAATGTCATTGCATATTTGAACCGGTCTTGTTTAATCGAAGCGCGCCTATTGCATACGTGTGTGTGCGTGTGTGTATGTGGCTGGGTGTGGGTGGGTGGTCGTGACATGTGTGCTTGTTTGGCATGAACATGACATAAGTCAGCTCGCATTAATGTCGTCACAAGCACACACACACACTCGCACACACACAGGCAATGTGCCACGTAATAATTTGCTTAGTTGATTGCTGATTGCGACGGGGCCCACAATCTACATCATAACGGTATACCCACCCAGCTACTCTTTGTGGCTGTCTTACACTCTCCCATTTCATTTCAATTTGCAACGCATTTCATTGCAATTTGTCAGCTCTTAAAATTGAAATTGATATTTGAAACTGCAGCTATGCATAGAAAATGCCAAACGTCAACTTGACAGCTGACACAAAATGCGAGACGCAGCAAAAAAAAAAAAAGAAAGAAAAAAAAACCAATTTGCATTGAAACGACGCAGCGTTTGCGAAGGATGAGATGGGTGGCACATTGGAGCAGAAGAGTAGCAGAGCAAAGCAGAAACGCAGACTGGCAAAGGGAAAGGGGGCAAATTAATCTGAAGTTGTATGCCAAAGTGTAGTTGGTTCCCTCATTAGGCTGCCATTGGCTGACAGAGTTTGCCGGCGGCGGCAAAAGGATTGCTATTTTGTTTTTCTCAAATGGGGCAGCCGCATGCATTTTAATTTGATTTCATTAAAAACTTGTGCACCAAAAAGCTGACGATGGTCCAGCAAAAAAAACGCGCTTCAATGAATGCCACTAAAAACCCAGCATCGAATCAGGACCAAACGAACTGGGCAACAAAAAGGCAAAAAAAAAACAGAACAAAAACTGCATTTAGAGCGACTAATTCGGTAGCTTTTATTGTTGTTGTTGTTCTTGTTTTCCCGGGCGCCATTTTGAAAACGGTGCACGTCTGCCTAGTGACCTCGTATATTTCTTTTGTTAAGCGAGCGTTAAAAAAGAAATATACAAAATACACTACAAAATGCTCCAGTTAATGATTTTGTTGGCTTTTGAAACGAGTTTTCATCTTGTAAACGAGTTCATATTTTAACCTGTGATATTATCCAACTTCTTACAAGGTATTCGACAATCGAGCACTTGATACCAACCAGACCCGCTAATTATGGCAACAACAACAAACATTTGGCCCCTCCTAGTTTGCGCATAATCCATTGCATAAGTCTTTTACCTTAACGGTGTTCAGTTATTCTCGGTCCCAAATTACACTGCAAACAACAACGAATATTTGATGTCCTCAAAGCTGCCGCACGCCATATTTATTTGCACTGGAGTTATCAGTGTTATTAGGCGCAAGTATTGGCCATAAAAACACCATTGTTTTTGGTCTTGGTCTATACATAACTCGTAAAAGTAATTAAGGTGTTGATCGCTGATGGAAAAAGTATACTAATACTAACAATCTATAATATATATAATCCATGATTATGCAAGAAATGCAAATAAACGTTCGCTCAGAAATTGGCCACAACCGCAATTGAGGCTTTCAAATAGCGGGAATAGAAATAACTGTACGTATATAAATAATAAAGGAAAACGGAAAGCCGCAGCAACTAAAAACAATTTGCCGTAATCAAAATGAAATCAGCAAAGCGCAAGCCGCAGCGTCGCAATGGAAAATGGGAAAAAATTGGAGCACCGCAGCGACAAATAGCGCGAAAAAATATAGTAGAATAGAGTAGCAGACAAACGGATACTCTGCAGAAATTTAAACGAGGATTTTACAGAAGCAAGAATTCCATTTTCTGTTTTGTTCTGTTAAAGAAACAAAGGTTAAATTAAGCTACAAGTTCTCTAAAGGAAAAAACTATAAAAAGCAATTTGAGGATTGCTTTTTTTATTATACATTAAAAAATTGATATAGAATTTGTGTTCGTTTCAATTATGTTCCTAAGAGGTATACCTAGAACGACCATTAATAGATACTCCAACAAGGATATTAAATAAATTCTTGTGAGTAAATTTAGAACCGAATTTAATTGTAGACCTTTTCCAGAAAGAGCATTTAAGAGGAAATTGGGATAACTGTGAATGCAGTCAATGCGACTGGCAAAGTCAACAGCCGACGGATCCACAGTGCCTGCCGCAGCGCACAAATAGTGAGATAAAGAGAGAGAGAGAAAGGGAGAGAGGGAAGCTGGTACTGGTACATGATAAGCGGGAGATAAGAGGGTGGAGAGGTCATTATATATATTTGTTGTCGCTGGCAAAATATTTGTGCTTTGCGCTTGATTTATGCGCATTGAGGTAGTGAATGGAGCAGCGCCGTGTAAACAATGCTGAGGTGCGGAGAACGGGGGGAAATTGGATACGAGAGGAACAGGAAACTGTGCTCCCCAGGAATATGCAAATGGCGTACAGAAATGCTAGAAATAGAAACGGATGTTGGGCAGTTCTATATAGACAAGGGAGAAAGATAGTGTGAGCGAGAGAGAGGGAAAGAGAAAAATTGAGAAAAAGAGGTGAATAGAGTTATAAGTAACTCGTTGTATTGTGGTTATATCATTGTTTCAATTGCCACTAACTGTTGCAGTTCGACCTGAATCCTTCGAAATGAAGAATGGCAAAGGGTAGAAATGATGGGAATAATGTTTTTTTTTGTTTAGGAACGTCGCTTGGATGTTTTAAGCAAATAACAATTGTTGTCACTGCCAGGCAATGTTTGCACAGCGCGCACACAAAGGCTCAGACAAAAGCTGCCAGTTCTTGCATTATTATTGTTTGGGGCCAAAATCGGATTGACGTAAAAAGGGTTACCCCAAAAATTAACAATACAATTTAAAGCGAGCTGTCTTGGTGGCAGGACACAAACAAAAGGATGACAGCGGGCGACCATTTCTCCGAGCCAGAAGTTAGGGGCGAGGACCAGTTGTTGGCTGTTGTTTTTTGGCAATAGATAAAGCAGTTCAGACACATTTTTAGGCTATGCTGTCGTCCGAGGCGGGTTCAAAGGTTGACGCACACACTTGACAATGACAATCGTTTATTTTGCTGTCAATTGTTGCTGTTTTCGTCCAGGCCACAATACACACACCCACACACACAGAATTTAATATGGACTTAAAGTTGCGAATGGCAACGCAATGTGAGAAAACAAAACCAGAAAACTTTTGCCATTTGCCAGTTAAGCGAAATGAAGAACGAATAAGAGTGTCTCACGTCAAGAATGCTTGACTAAGAGATACCCTAAAAAGTCTGTAAAAGAGTTTATCGTTCTAGGAGAACTTTTTAAAAAAATTTCGGATATTTTATCGATTTAAATCGATTGGCAAAGAGTTGTGGGACGTATAAAACTTTCAATTAACTTAAAAAAAAATTGTTGAAAATAAGTTAAATATTTATAGTATGGCTATTCATAGCTCTTTACTTATTTTTAAAGGGTATAAGGTATAAAAATAAAAGTGAAAACTTTGCCGTCGTCCTCTTGTTGATGTTGCTGTGTGGGGCCAGGGCCACAGCTGCCACGCCTACGTTGCGTGCACAAACTCTTTGACATTGTCATAGTCTGTGCCACGTTCTCGTCCTCGTCCGTGTTCGCGTCCTCGTTCTCGTTCTCGTCAATTCCCACCCGTCTTTGCCCTGTTCTTGTGGTTGTCTTCAGTCTGCCATTTCGCCTTGGCGTGCATATTTTTAGGGACAACCTTTATTAAATTTTGCGCTTGCTTATAATTCAAAATGTAAGCAGGCAACGACCACGCGGTGTGTGTGTGTGGGCGTGGCAGCAGCTGCGACGCGTCGGTACGTACGGGGCGTATCTCTCCCCCCCCAACTTCACTCCGGACACATCCCGACACAGACGTCGCCGTCATTTGGTTGGCGTATTTAGATTTTAATTTGCGATAGCAAACTTCTTAATAGGATTTCACTGTCGCTGCTTTTCGTTGGCTCCCACCCACCCGGACCAGCCCTAACCTAACACCTTACGCACACACTCGCAGACAGACACACACATTCGCACCCACACCCATGCACACACACATTAGCAGTAGACATGGAGAATATTTTCGACATTATTCGCATTATGTTGTCAGCACGCATGGCAACTCCTTTTCAGTCCTGCTGCCACTTTACTACGCATTCCTTTCAATTCCTTGCAGTTGAAGGCATTTTTCCTGTTGCCCACATTATGTAGAACAGACACGCTTCAGGTTACCCCCGCCCCCTCCAGCCATTGGTTGAGCATTAGTCAGTTGCCTGGGTGTGGCAAATGGGGTGCGGCTTTTGTCTAAAAATTGTGGAAGCTCTTAAGGCTTTTAGGCCTTCTTAATTGTTTGACTTTTCTTTTGTGCCGCCGGTCAGTCAAATCCCCAGTTTCTATGCCGATTCCCTGCTTCGCTTCTGCCGCCAATTGAATTGCATGGAAATTCAAGTCTGGGTTTAAACTCCCTGTTGGAAGTTAAATGGATAACGATTTAGGGGAAATATATTTGGATGATGCAGAAATAATATAGCTTTGTCAAAAAGGGAAATATCATAGTTTTCTGTTAAATGCTCGTCATTATTCTGTATATATATAGAAATATGTTTCACATACCAAAGATAATATTTAAGGGTATAAAATAATTGGTTTTCCGCAAAATGCAAACTTTTGGTTATGTTTGGTTTTATTTTTTTTGGGTTTTTGGCGGACATAATTGAAAAACATTTGTTTGGGTTGACTAAATGACAGCTTCTATTGTTATTGCTGCGTTTGTTATTATTTAATTATGTAATAAGCGTAATTGGCTCTGAAATGCAGAGTTAGACGAGAGTGCAGCAGAGGGTGGCGCAGACAAGCGTTTACTTTGCTGCTGTCAGAGCTGGTGAAATCTTTTAATTTATTGTGACTTTGATAAGCGGCGAACGCCCGCTAAATGACATAAATTAGATAATAAAGCATGAGGTGAAGCCGCTCTGGCAGCACGAAATTTATGTTGTCTAGACCATATATAGAAAGCAATTACGAATTAACTGGGCTAAAAAGAAAAGGGAATAAAGTTTGATTTAACTGACAGGAGACAGCAAATAGCAGACAAGAGGCAGCCGTTAACCATAATGCATATTTAAACACAACTTACCTAATTAACAGCTAACTAACAACTAACTAACTAACTAACTAACAATTACAGACAGCAGCTGGGGCAACTCAATGTCCATTAATTTCTAATGACAAGGCCTCTTCAAAAAGGACGATTATGAAATCCCCCATCCATTTGGGCCTGATCGATCCTAACTGCTCAACTGTAAATGCAATTAAATTTAAATTGCTGCGCACTTAGCCAACCATTGAACAGCAATCGGGGCAAAGGATAGCTAAGAGCAGTGAGAGTATCTGACTAGCAGATGCTCTTTAATCTTAAAATTGTCAGAGTTGAGAGTGATATATATCCAAGTGTAGAGTTATTGTAAAATTAACTAGATCTACTTAAGAAATATGACAGCCTATGTTTCTTCTTCTTCTGTTACACCCTTCTGAATATTATCAATATACCTTTATTCCCAAAGGGATTGCAATGTTCTTTTGGGATGTTATCTGATATTACCTATACGACACGTTGCTTGAATGCTGAACACGATAAAGTTTTAGGCTTACGAAACGCTGACATGCGCTGCCTTCAATCCCAGCTATTAGGCAGCAATCTCCCTTGCCGCTGCACCACCCCTCCCCCGCACTATTCCATTAAGAGCCAGTATAAGCAGAGTGCATCTCCGAGTTTTATCAACAACTTTTGCCATCAATTTCGGAGTCGCTTTCATATTCATAATCAAAAAGACCAAATGCAGTCAGCACTTTGTGGCGCAACTTGAAGTTGAGTCAGGTGACTCCGCCAGTCGCAGTGCACTATGGGCAATTTCAAATGTTTATCTAGCAAAATGTTGATTTATCCACATATAAAAATACATTCAATCCTTAAAATTTTTTATTTTCATAAAGTAGGTTGTTTTAAAATTAGGTTTTTTTTTATTTAATGCTGCGATATTTATCGAAATTTTCCATAGTGCCGCAGATGTTCTCTTTGGCTGACTCAACAACTTTGGCCACTTTACATAAATGGATGCAGGAATTGGATGAATGGCCAGTCAACTGTTGACAGCTGTGCCACTTGTCTAATGTTAATATATGATTGTGCGTGTGTGTGTGTGCGCGTGTGTGTGTGTGTGTGTGTGTGTGTCTGACAGCTGTACGGCATTTGAAGCATACTTTATGGCTGAGAGAAGCAGTTGGGTTGCCAGTTCTACACGTTACTAATAAAGCGCGAGTGTGCTGAATGCACACCCAGTCTGCATGTGTATATGTGTGTATGTGTGTGTGTGTGTGTGTGTGTGTGTGTGTGTGTGCGTTTCATGCACGGCCTTTGGCAGGCTTTGCCCCTGTTTAAAAGTATGTCAAGATTTACGCGCATCGTTGAAGCAATAAACAAAGAAAAACGAACCAAAGTGATTTAGCTTAGCTATACCCTGTAATGTACTCAACTTGCATTAGATTCATTACATAAAATATAAATAATTTATTTTTTGTTACATATATTTAGTTTCTGTTTAGACCAAAACGTGTCAATATATCTTATTAGTAGAAAAACGTACATTAGAACACTCGTGTAACATATACAGGGTATATAAAATCGCAACTTACATGACTATTTCTATATGTATTCTGTACGTGGTTGTGTGTGTGTGTGTGTATGTGACTGTGGGTGTGCCAGCTGTGAGAACACGCAATGCCAGTTGGCTGTGATGTCGCAGGGTACACACACTTCACGGCTAACAACGCGTCAGTCAAAGTCAACACACACTTCACTTTGTTGTTGTTTTTGTTGCTGCTCTCGTTGTTGTTGTTGTTGTTGCTGTTGTTGTCTGCGGGGCGATGCTAAGCGCTATGAATGAAGCCCCCTGAAAAGGGGGGTGGTTGTAAAGAAGCGAAAAAATTTAACACTGTCACTTTTTGACAACTGATGCGCGCACACAACAACACACACACACAACAACACACCAGTACACACACACACCAATGCGCTGTCATATATTAAAAGCGTTGCAATGCCAAACTCTGAATATTTTGCACGCCTCACTTTTCCATATTTACATTTCAACTTTGTCACAGACACACACACACACACACTCGCACACACACTCGCACATTGGCCATTTGTGCGCCATTTTGATTTGTTGCCCTGTCGTGGCAACTTATAAAAACACCCCCAACACCCCCCTCTAACTAAATGAGTGCGTCGAACAGCGGCCAGGAGAATGTTTTATTCTCCGTTTCGTTCATTTTACTCGCTTGTTTTCATTTGATATTTGCGCATTTCCGCATTGCCGACATGTCTGGCATTTAAAGCGCGCACACACACACTAACATACACACACACACAGTTTCATTTCCAATTGCCATTTTCCAACTCCGTCTCCAGCTGCAGCTGCACCTCCTGCTTTAGCTCTTTCGTCCTCTTCTCACCGAGTGACATACCACATCCTCCATTCTGTCACAACGGCAACTACTGCTTGCCGCATGCTGCATGCCACATGCTGCATGCTGTTGACGTGGCACAAGGCACGCCCTGGGGTAATTAAAAGCGCTTGCAGTTGGCTGCTCTCTCAGTTTATGTATGTTGTTTTTCTTTCTTTTGTTGTTGTTTTTATTTTTGTTGCTGTTGTTCGAGTTGTACTTTTAATAGTGGTAGTTGTTGTTGTTGTTGTTATGCTAGTTGCTGCCAACAGCGTTTATTTTATACCCTTACAATAGCTGCTTTCAAACTAGTTTTCGGGCATATGCAATGCCTGGATTGTGCTTTAGAGATTTTATGAGACGAAAATTTTTAATATGTTGGGTTTGTCGGCTCCAAAGTTCAAAAGTGAACCGATTTTTACGTATATTGTATATTGGTTCTATATTTAAAATATGTAAATTTTTTAAAATAAAATTTGGTTCGAAAATTTTTGGTAAAAAAGCGTACTCATTTATAAAAATATAAATTTAAAAATTTAGAATTGAATTTATATTTTCAATCGATTGCGTTTGTCACAATTAGTATAGAAAATAACTTTAAACATGATGTTAAATGCGTTAAGTTTTTGCTCAAAAATCATGACAAAATTGGCATAAATTTTGACAAGAAAAGTTGTCGGATCAAACTTCCATAACTTTGTCAAAAATGAACTGATTTTTATTTTTAATGAAAAATAAAAATGAGAATGCTTTTTTACGAAAAATGTTTTCCAATTTAGAATTAGGATATTTTTTCTAATCAATAGATTGAAAAACCACATTTAAAGAGATTCGCTTTCAATAAGTATTCCGCTGTCGGTTAAACTCGATTGCAGCGTTTTTACTGGTTTTTTATTTGCTGGCTGTGTTTGCTTCGAACACAATAAACTGTGTTGTTTACTTTTTATGGTCGGTGTCGAAAGATTGTTTTATTCGTACTCTATATACACACACTTTAGTCTAAACTGAACGCACGCTCTAAACACATTACGTATACGCTGCGTCAGCCAATGGTAGTTTTCTATTTGCCAAACCCGCACGCGCTCACTCCTGCGGCATTTGGGCGATGGCCGGTGCCCAGGACTCAGCTGGCATGCTGGCAGAGCGTAGACGCTGAGGGGCAATATTCGCGTTATTTTAGAGTGTATATATGTATTTCGATATGGATTGGTGCACATACCTCCCAGATGCTGCCTCCAGTTTTGCGCTGCTTGTAGTACGCATAGAAAGCCCAGCCCGGCAGTTGCAACAGACCCAAACTAGCCAAGAAGTAGCCAAAGACTGAAATGGAAAGTGGGGATTAAGACAAACATATATAAGAGATCAAGGAATATACGGAATGAATCAGATATATAGTATAAGTATAGTGCCAAGGAATATAATGTAAATGGATCAATGAATGGAGTACATAAAATATAAAATATCATAGAAAATATTAATTATGTAGCTCAATTAATGCAGAAAATAATAAATTCTAAGCCTTCGCACTATAATTCCCAAATAGTTTTAGCACATAAATCATCACCTTAGCCATAAATGGCAAGCGACTTACCATGTGCTACATGTGGATATGCGACGCTCTTGTACGTTAGTTCTTCCATGTTGAGCAGTGTATAAACTAGCACAGCTGCCATAAGTCCGGGCGTTATGTAAGACCAGCAGAGACGAAGAAACCAGCCCGTCTCAATGCCCATCATGAATTTGATATCAGCACAGAAGCGGCGTACGCCTATAAAAAACAAAGAGGCGTTGAGTTAAAACCCTTTTAAAAGGAGGAGGAGTAGCAATCACTGCGAGGAACCCACCGTAGAACCAGGCCACGGCCAGGAGTTCGCCAATGGCGAGTATGAGCGCCGTGAAGGAAACGCCATAGAAATCGATCAGATTGACAATAAACTGGCCACCGGGCGTCACATAAACGATGCTCACACAGAAGCCCAACGCGGCCAGGCCGCCGGCGAGGGCCCAGCTGGGGCCCGCCCGCTTGCCAAATTGGTCGCGTATGACGCGCAGAATGCAGGAGCCCATGCCGACGGTGCTGCCGATGCCTAGGACGAAGAGCATGAGGAAGAAGAGGACCGCAAACATCTTTAGGTAGTTGTGCTTTAAAGCGCGCACGGCGCGGTGCGTTCTCGATAGCTTACCTGTGGCACATACTCGAACTTTGCAATGGCCTCCGGATACGAGATAAATGCCAAACCGGTGCCGCCCTTCACCACGCTGCCAATGTCCGTGATGCCCGTCTGTTTGGCCAAATTGCCCAGAATGCCAAAGGTGATGCAGCCGGCAATTATCGAGGAGCACGAGTCCATTGTGGTGATGATGACAATGTCGCTGTAAAGTGTTTTTGCAAAATGTAGTTCCAAATGTGGTTCACCGTTATTCAGCTCCACCTACTTGTATACATTCCGGTGAAAATTGTTGTAGGACGCATAGGTTATCACAGTGCCAAAGCAGATGGCCAGCGAGAAGAAGACCTGGGTAACAGCCGCATACCACACCAGCGGATTGAGCAACTCCCGCCACTGCGGCTTGAAGAAGTACACAATGCCATCCCAGGCGCCGGGCAGCGTCACGGCGCGCAGCAGCAACAACAGCAGCACCACATACGGAAACACGCCCAGAAAGTAGGCGGCCTTGCCACTGCTCTTAATGCCGCGTATCAGCACGCCGCCAATGATGAGCCAAGCCACGGCCAAACAGGCGACCAGCTGCCAACTGGGCAGGCCCAAACCGTCGTCTATGTTGGGCAGCTCATGCAGAATCTCACGCCTGGAATAAACATATAAGCCACAATTGAGATATTTTAATTCTGAATTCGTGATTAGAATGTTGATCCAAGCTGATATAGCCTTTTCTATTCGTCTGTTTCTACGGAGTGTATAAATAATACGGAGTATGCTTTCCAGTTCAGATAACTTTATCAGATAGGTCTTGAAATTTTTAAACTTGGCAAAATATATTAGATAAGTATTATTTTTCGAGGAATCTTAACTAAACTTTTCAATGAGATGCCATGCTCTGATTTTAATATAAAACCGAAATATTATGAACATCGCACTATAATTTTTTCACTAATCTTTTATTTCAATATTTCTTTACTAGCACAACTATGCTACTCTGAACGCCAGGAAGAGAGTCAACGATAAGGAAGACAAAATCTGGTTGCTTAATGAAAATAACAAACTCCCGTTGAGGCATAAGAAACTCTACTACAACCAACTGGTTGTCGCGCTCATATGGAAATATGGTATGAAAATTTGGCGAATAGCAGCTAAACCTAACCAAGATCGGGTTCGCCTAATGGTATGTACGCAATTATCTATATATAAATATATTACTAGTGTAAAATATTGTCTAACTTCTAACGTTTGAGCATAACTTTGTCAACTTCAAACATACTACATAGTATATATCCTATATATCCTTAGTATATATCCTTAAATTTGCTACATGCCAAACACATCTGTTTGGCCTTTTTCGACCTGTTTAACACTCACTCAAAGTACAGTTGTGCTGGTGACATTTTGCCACTGGCATTCACTGCGCTGCCGCTGCCGTCGTGGCAATCGCTGCCCCAGCTGTCGCGGCAGTTGCTCCAGGGCAGCACTGCGCTGAAAGAGGCCACCAGGAAGCGCAGCGTTAATGCCATTATGCTTGAATAGTAGGTGATGGAGGCGCCCGTGGCCAGCACTTGGCCGGCAGCCACGCCCTTTAGCAGCGGCGCCAAATCGAAGGCGCGCAACACGCCGCCGCCACGAAATTGACCCAAGGAGATCTCCAGAAAGTAGACGGGTCGTCCAATTACGAGCAGCACTATCAAATAGGGTATCACAAAGGTGCCGCCGCCATTTTGAAAGGCTATATAGGGAAAGCGCCAAATGTTGCCCAGGCCAACGGAGAGGGAGATGCACGAGAACAGAAATTCCAAGCCGTTGCCCCACTGTTCCTTTGGCTTTGGCGGCTGCTCCTTGGAGCTTAGCATTGGCAGCGCTTGCATCTGCGACATATTCTGCTGCTTCTTCTCTTGAACTGCACACTTTGAGGTCGCGTTGTCGACTGATTCCATTGACAATAAATCACACACACAGAACAGCTCAACCGCAACCGCTGAGATTTCACTGGCAGAATTCAGTGACAGATTCAGATTGTGAAATTTGTTTTTCCGGCTTATCTGGTTTGTAGCGGTATGCTGTTTATCTTTATCTTGACGTCTATATTTGTAGCATTTCGCTTAATTGGCACTAATAAAAGACGCTAAGTGAGATAAGTGAGGGGATGCTGGGGAAGGTGTCAGAGAGAAAGAGAGAGAGATTGACGTGCAAATTGCTTGAAATCTACTTATTAGTGTGCATACGTTTATTGCTAGCTTAAACTGTTGAAATTTAAAACAATAACAGTTGTAAATCAGTTATTGATAAGCATTCGCTTTTTTTATTGAAAAGCAACTTGATTTTTGCAACTCGAACTTGACTTTTAAAGCCAGAACTTCTTCAGAATATTTTGTTGTATTTTAGGTATTTCACTCAAAAAACGGCTTTATACGAATAATGATACCTTTTAAGCGCTATTCTCCAAGTGCAACACAGAACCTGTGCAAAGTTCTTAAGTATCTGGCATCGGTGGCAGCGAGCATCGTCTCGTTTTACAGCGGGAAGCAAAAGTTGGCAACTCTTTTGGCCGCCTGACAGCCGCCAAAGTTTTTAATAATTTTCAAGAGTTTTCTAATTAACATCCCCCAGTGAAAGGCAGCCAACTTGCAGCTGCCATTTTTCCAGAAACAAAACGGAATGGAACGATGGCAGCGATGGAATCAAACTGCTGCTGGATGATGTTGTTGAACGTTCATTTTGGTGACAGTTTTAAATGGATATTTAAGAACTTTCGCCAGATTTATGAGAATTTAATTGCTTTGATAACGCTGATTGCAGTCGTTGACTGGATATTGCGGCTAATGTAAGCTATTTTCTTTTAAGGCAATTATTAACGCATATATATTGCCATTAGCTGCAGCTCGAAACTAAGTTCTTGGGGGGGTGGGGTGGAGTTCATTAAAGCGGTGGGTGTGGGTGGCGCCGCTTCACTTTTAATTGCAGCCTGCAGGCGTTGCAAGTTTACCGTGCCACAACACGCAGATTCCGCCCAGCCAAAACAATGTGCACAAAATGAGGCAAATAAATTTTGAAACTTTTGCTGGGGCATGCGAAACGCTAATGGGGCGCATCTGGAGCACGTACATTGTATACAAGTTGAACATATGTGTGTGTGTGTTTGTGTGTGTGTGTGTGTGTAACAATCGATAACAGCTACACTAACTGTAACTTCAAGTGTAACTGTAACTGCTGCAGCACAGCAACTTCAATTGCAACATTAACTTTGCTTGCAGCCCCATTAGCAACAATAACAACATGCTAAATACGACTAACAGTTGCCCTATAAATTGTTTTATTTTACTGGTTTTTTGCTTAAAGAGACAAGTTTAGGACTCTTATTATTATTATATTATTCCAATAATTAAACTTTACTTACTTTAATTGAAATATATCTGTATCTGAAAACATATCTTATTTCATTTTAATATGCCCTAAGTACATATTTCGATTCCCGTGGTATTGGCTATAATGAGTATTTCAATTAGTATGGCTTTTGTTATTGTTTTTGTTCTTGTTGATGTTATTGCTTTTACTTTTTTCTCTTTATTTCTGTAACTTGTAACAAGTTTACCTTTAAAATTGATTTCAACGGACTTTGCAACAACTTCCGTTTCCGCTTGAGCTGCTCGTATACTTATTAGTTAGCATTGTGTAAGTTACTATGTGTGTTTTCGAGTGTGTGTGCGTGCGTGTGTTCGAGGTAACTTTTGCCATTTGCCATGTGTGGGTGACTGGAGAAAACGTGTCGAATTTTTATTTTAGCTGACAGCTTTTAAACTGCGCTAAGCTCTGACATTTTATATGAGAATTTATATATATATATATGGTATACGCCCACGTGTCCCATCCCTCCCCTCCCTTTCCTCTTACACCCTCTTGACCAATTGAAAGCGCAAAATCATTGAGCGCACATTTAATTTGAAATTAATTTTTAATCAACGGCAATTGAATTAAACTGCATCGAGAGCTACAGGCAGAAAATATATATAATAGATATAAATATACATATATATATATATATATATATATATGGAATTTAGTATAAATTGACCTACATGCAGCAGTTTGTCTGCTCGCTCCCCCGAGTGCAGCTGCGGTTTAGTGTAATACACATAAATAAATTAGCTGTATGCAATTTTAACTGGTAAATGCGTATTGCAGATTATAATTGATAGTTTTGTGCGGCACGTAGCAAGCGGCAAATTGCGTGTTGCACCTCTGAGCGAAAAAAAAACAATGAAATTGGTGTGGCCAAAAATCGCAGCGTATTGTTTTGCTGCTGCCCTCAGCGTTTGTGTTTGCGTTGCGGCGCGCGCGTGCCTCAATTATGGGGCAGCTTCCAGCAGCAGCAGCAGCATTCAGTCGAATGCACCTGCCACAGAAAGTTGGTCGGAAAGCGCCAAATGTCAAGGGAAGTGGCGCAAACGAAGACGAAGTCTTTAACCCAGTTTGGCATTGGCAACTTGCTACTTGCTACTTGCCACCAGCCACATGCTGCACGTTTTTGCTTCGGCCCACCTTGCAGCCATTGTTGCCATTGTCGATTGCAGTTTGGTTGTTTGCTGCACGTAATTGTTACCGCACTTTGTTGCAGCTCCCTATTGTTGTCCTGTGCAAAAAAAAAGTTATTAAAATGAAAAGGCAAAAGCAAATCGATTATGCCGAGCTTAGCCTTAGCCTTAGCCTTTGCCTTTGCCTTTGCTTTTGCCGGGTCCGGGTCCGGGCCCGACTCCGCCAGCTTCAAGTCGAACAATGCAAAAACTTTTGCGCTGAAACTTTATCCGACCGAACGTGAACAACAACAACAAAAAATAAACTAAATAAAAATAAAAACTTTAAATTGACATCGAATGGCAATACAGAAGCCGCTACGCATGCCTCCACACCAGCAACAACCAGCAACAACAACTGCTGCTTAGGAAACCACATTCGCATTCACAACGACAAAGTGAAAAGTTTTGTGCGCCAAGTTTTTTTCTCTCACTTTTTTGTGTTTGGTGCGCTAGAATTACCCAAAAATGATAAGCTGCTGGTTGAGTCGATTTCTTTTTTTCTATTAAATACCCTGTAGCACTAATAGCACAAAAAGCGGGTGCAACTTTTTAGTATACCTTTTAATTTTCTGTTGTTGATTTCGTTTACGTTGTTTGTGTTTTCTCTTTTCCCTGCTTTTTAATGTGAGTTTAACAACCGAATTGTTAGTTGACATTTAAATTTGCTGCGCAATTTGCATTTTTACGCCCCAAAAACTATCTACCTTTGGCGCAGTTTGTGTGTGTTTTTGTTAGTGCTGAGCAATTTATGCAAACAATAAACATTTGCTGTCTCCATTACTTGCTTGGCACGTCGAATTTTTGGCCAAGTTAAAGTCAAGAACTTGAAGTCCTTGCGTTTACTCGTGTTTATGTTGCAGCAGTTGGCATGTGGCATGTGGCATGTGGCAGGTAATTTCAATTGCAATTTGAACTTTAAGTTTTGTTTAATTTCATGCGACACTTTGTTTGCATTTCTGTTGCAACAGGGGCAGCGTTGCCAGGCAATTAAATATGAAAAGTAATTTCCGTTGTTTGCCGGCCAAGTTTAATAGTTGGCCATAAAGAAAGAAAAATAAATGTCAAACGTAAAACACTTCACAATTGTCTAGAGGTTTGGTGGCTTATTTGCTGCCTTATCAGCAGCACCAGAACACTTCAAGACTGAGCTAAAGTTCTGCTTACCAAAAAAAGAGGGCCAAAGCCAAAAGGCCAATTTGCATGCCAAGCAATGGCGGCAGCTGCCACTGTCGAGACGAGTCAACATTTTTGAGCCAAACTCTGATTTGTGCAACCAACGAATTTTACATTCATTTAAATTGTCGCAAGTCGCGAGGGTTGGGCTGGGCGCTGGCAACTGTGTGGTTGTGTGGTTCTCCTTGTCAACTCCATACTTGCCCAACAGCTGTGGTGGAAAGTGCAACATTGGTTGCAATTTACTTGCAATATGCATTTGTATGCACAATGACAATGCAGCATTGTCGCACAATTGTCCAAAAGCAGCTTGGACCACACAAAAAACCCCTTTTTTAAGTCACAAGTGACTGGCAACAACAGGCGAACAACAATAACAAACAATAACAATAACAACTATTCATAGCTTGACTGGGATATCTCTGATGGTAATGGAGACAAAAACAGGCACTTGACAAATTCTTTGCAGAGAAGTTATTTTTTGTATTACTATTACGCTTTAAGAATGAAGGTGAGAAATATGATTTATATTAAAAAAGGAATATTAGCAAATTTATATTTAAATTGTTGTAGTGCAAAATTTAGGTATCTAGCGAATATATAAATGAACTATTCGTCTTTTTAGTAAATTAAACCTTATTAAATTATTATAAAATCCACCGTAATGGGCATCTGTCAGTCGAGTACATCTGTGTTTTTTAGTTAAATCTAACAAATGTGTAGCGTAATTGTTGCTGAAGCTGCTTGCCGCTGTCCACGCGGCGTATGCGTAATTCGCTGCTTTTGAAAATTTTGAGTGAAATGGGAAAAGTTGGCGCGTCGCCGTCAACGCCTAATGCGCGGCTGTTGTTGCGGTTGTGTTGTGTTGTGTTGTGTTTTGTTGTGTGTGACAGCGCGTTAACTGACACTTGGCTGCCACGTTAATGTCGTTTAGCATACTAAGGCCTTAAATGCCATTTATTTGCAGCTCAGCTCACTCTTGTGTGTGTGTGTGTGTGGCAAGTGGCAAAGTGGCAAGCGTCGTTCAAGTTTGGATATTGTCAAAGACGTGGCAAATGCCAACTACAGCTAAACACAATGCGGCCTAATGGCTTTGAGCAGGGTTTGCTTGGGGCGGGGGCGGGGGTAGGAAATGAATGAATCGCCTTAACCAAGTGGATTTTATGGAATGCGCTAAAGTTATATTTGTGGCATCTCATGCCATAGATGATTACAGGGCCGAAACTTGTCTAATTTGGTGGTGCTTAGCTTTCGAAAGCCACATTTGTGGCTAATAACTGTTATTAGAGTAGACCGTTAGCAGATATTTTGTTTCTGGTGTGTGGGCAACTATCTAATTACAATTCAGTGGAAGCTACTTTTCATTTGACCAGTGTCTCATTTTGAATGCTCTTTTGCTGCTTTGCTAATGGCTGCAGTCGGTCTTGCTTCCATTTGCCTTTTCTCTCTCTTTCTCTTTCTCTCCTTATAACTATATATATATGTATATATGTGTGTGTTTTATGTGTAGTCAATTTCCTAGCGTGAAAACTGCTGCGGGCGCGTCCGTGCTTTGTCTGTCTGTGAGTCGGCCTCTTTCTCCAGCTCTTTTACATTTTCTCTCTTTATTTAGTTTTCTCTCTCTCTCTCTCTTTCGGTCTGCTTCTGCTCGCCTGTTGCTAACTTAATCAAATGAAGTTGTGTTTGCGCGACTTTCATTTTGTTTGTTTTTGTCTCAGCAGCAAATCGTGCAGTAGTGTGTCTGTGTGCGTGTGTGTGTATTGGTGCAATGCCTGTTAATTTAGGTGTGTGTGAGTGTGTGTTTCAGTTGCTGCAACAACAACAACAACAACAATAGGGAATACAATGGCGCTTGATTTCATGCACAAACAACACGTGACTCATGCTCCGGGCGCTCTCTCTCTCTCTCTCTCTCTCTGCCACTCGCTCCTACTCGATTACAATCTGTAATTACAGTTGCTGCCTTTGCCTATTGTGCTGGCAGTGCGTGTTTTGTTTCAAGAGCCAATTGTTTTAATTAAAATTTATTTAAAGCGTTTTGCAGCGCAAAGTGCCAGAAAACAATTGATGGAGAGATGGAGAGAGACAGAGAGAGCTATAAAGAGACCTGTCGAATCGCAAAGCAAGCATAAAATATATATGTATATGTATGCTCGATATTCTACTATTCATATTCATATGACATCTGCGGCAATGCATTATTTGAATGCGAGCCGCATAAATAAAGGCAAAACAACATAAAAAAATATTTTATTTTTGTTATTTATATACCCATTGTGAAATGCAAATACGGTCAAAGTGAGCAACAGCAACAAACTAAACAAATATTTATCTCTTTTTGTCGTTTCTTGTTACTCTTCTGTCAGTTTATTGTTCACCTATGCACGAAATTGCTTTTTATATGTTGAAAGGCATCGGGTAGAACAACTACTATGTCAACATCTAGTTTGTAATATTTGAATCAGTTAAGTCTTTAAAGTAGTGAGAAGTAATTTTTTAAAATTCGCAACTTGTTCTAACTGTAACAGAGCTATTAGCTAAACAGGGAGAACTGTTCTAAATACCGAATTAAGTTAGTTTTTCATATTTTGTAACTTTAAAAAGCCTTCTATAGAGTATAGCTGCGTAGTGTTGTATTAACATGTGATTTTCTTGTGGCTGTGGTGTTGTCTACTTGATTTGTTTGCCAAAAATCGCTTTTATTTTGCGGTGCACACACAAAATACATATATATATACATATATATATATATATCTAGTGTGAACTTAACAACGGGCTCGAGCTTAGACATTGTTTGTGGTGGGCCCGCACACGATACCCACATACGTAATTGAGAAACAAAACCAATGTGGCAACCATAAAGTTCAACCGCACACACACAAACACACACACACACACACTCACCCACATAAGTATTGTACACTTTACATGTTTGCACAATAAAATTTCAAGAATATACGCGACAGGGTCTTTGTACTTGAGTAAATTGGATCTGTGCAGCTGGGCGTGCGTTGCTATGTGCGAGGGATGCGGGGAGTTAACGCAAATTAAATAAATATTTGGCTTAAAGCAAGTTTAAAGCAACGCCCAAAGCTGGTAGCAACGTGCTAAGGATGTAGCCAAATGAATCTATCTCTCTCTCTCTCTTTCACTCTCACTTTCTGTGTTTGCGCTGATCCCGACCTGACACCCGACCCGAACCCCAGCAAAACATTTTAGGTATTCATGTGTAATCCATTTCGAAATTTGCATGTTTAATGTGCTGTGAGGAATTCTTTTTTTTTCTCTTTCGACTACTTCTATTCTGATTTTTTGTGTTCTTTAATTTTTGTATTTTGTTGTTGTTGTTGTTTTTGTTTTTTGCTTGATTTAAACTGGCTAGAAATTTAGCTAGCTGCCCTGACATTCTCCTTGACTTCGCCGAATGTATTATTTGTACCCTGAACCCACTGCAAATTTATCAAAGGTGAGTTACGGTTTTATGCAAGCTTTTGTGACAGTCAGCGGGGGAGCTAAAACCGCCGAAATTCGCAGATATAAATATGATATATATATATTAGAATTTATCGGATACCCAATTACCATTCGTATCGAATAGTTTATAGTTATTTAAATATTAATTTTCCTGACTGTCGATTTATGTATGAATGCAACGGGGTTCAAATATTTGTGGTGACCGCTCGCAGATGGGTTCACTCCCGGTTAAGGCAATCTTACTTGCTTCTATATAATAGAGTAATACTATTATATTGTTGCGATTTTCTGATTTTGCTTGCATATTCATGGATACAGTTGGGTTATAAATAGAAACAGCTGCGTATTTGTGTTTTGGAATGCCAGCTGCAGCCGCAACAATGCATGCATTATCAGAAATGTGAACAAAAGATTGGTGCGCACAATCACCATTGGCCGCAATGCGAACACTTCGGGCCATTATTTGTTGTCAGCCCCATATAAATGCGGGCCGCATTCTGATTTAGCGGTAATTACCCGAAGGCAACATGAAAGTCTGTCTCCTGGCTGTTATATTGGTGCTGCTCTCGCTGGCCGCTCGTGGCCACGGCGAGGGACTCAATCAGAGCCACAGTGTTACGTGGGGTGCGCGCGTCTTTCGGGATATGCACCTGGAGCGGGTCATCATAACCGAGAAATCAAAATTATTTCGTGTCGTCACACGTACCTATACTTTCGAACAAACTGTGCGTAGCAACATTTTCACTATCTATTCCGTTAAGTATTTGGCTTATATTTAATATCACTTATTTTGATAGGGCTATCATCAGCGTCGCATCACACAAATTGTGATCACCGATCAAGTTGGGAATGGCGACGGCGGCTATGCCCGTTTGGAGGGTGGCGGACCGCAGGCCTTCACAGCCAAAATCTACTTTAAGAGCAAGCGCAGCAAGGGTTTCAGCTTTATCGTTGATATTTATGGCATTTAATTGTGTGCATTTATCTTAATAATAATATTTATTCGCTTATTTATATAAATTACAAAAAATACTGATTAATTACAATTGACTTAGTCCTTTTGTGTGTGTGTGTGTGTGTGTGTGTGTGTGTGTGTGTGTGTGTGTGTATGCCTGTGTGTATCATTTTAATAAGCATAATGGGGCTTATTCCCTGCGGTTTTTCAATCTGCGTGTGGTTGTGTTTATTGTGTGTGTATTTTACCCTGTAAAATGCGTCAAAAAGGGTAGTATAAATTTGGCATGATGTATATTCGATACTTAGGCAGGGTATTTGATAGTGATATATATTATTAACTCGCCCATTCATGCTTGTTGTCTATTTGTTTATTTGCTGGCATGCAATATTTACCGTTCACAAACAGTCGGCAACAATGTTATTTAGTCGCTTCGATTGTGAATGGGTGGTTTGTGTCTCTTTGACATATCTTAAAATTCTTTTGCGCAGTATTCATTAAACTTTAACATTGTCTGGCAACAAATGCAAATTGGATTCTATGCGATTTTCATTAGCTCAAATCACGCCTAAAAAGCATAACTTATCTCTAGGGGGAGAGAAAGGTAGAGAGAGAGAGAGAATGAAAGACTGAAGCCAATTAGCTTTGAGAGCCACTTATATAGGTCAGCGTGAATTCTGATTTTGCAGCAAAGTGTGTAACAAGGCAATAATTAAATACATTTAAATTTATACAGCTTATAAATTTAAAGGTGTGCTGTCAATTAGAGCAACAAGCTGCAGTTAGAATAAATTGACAACTAATTTAATTTATATTCTTTGAGTTGTGTTCTTTGTTGTAGTTCATATTTAAGCAGAATGTGAGCTTTGGCTTAAAATAGATAGTCAGACAGATTGGGAAAGAAAGAGAGAGACAGAGAGTGGGTTATAATTAAGGGGCATTAAATTAAATGATGCAGGCACAATTTTGGTTGAGCAAATGAGAAAATATTACTAAGTGTGCGTTAGCCACAGGCAGGCAAGGCTCATGCTCTATGACATTTGGCAAATGCCAGGCACTTAAACCCAATCCCGAATATCCTCCCTTTGGGCCGTGCAGCTGTAAGCCTCAAGCAAATCCAATCAATGTTACAGCTTCAGGACGCAATGTAGATGTGTGTGTGTGTGTGTGTGTATACATATGCAAATAAGCGTTAGATGCCATATAAAATTTAATGTGTTGCCTGGCTTCCAATTTTCACTCTCGCTCTCTCTTGCTCTCTCTCTCTCTCTTCTCGTTTTCCCTATGGGTGACTTCTTGTTGTACTCATTTAATAGGATTTAGGAGCAGCCATTGATGCGTGTGCAGCCCATCAATCGTTGGGAATTAAAATTTTATTATGCCATTTTCCAGCAAAGCAGCTCGCCCGCACACGTTGCGTATACGCAACACACACATTATGTATACGCCACGTGTGCACAAACATATTTGAGCAATGAACATTTAAATGCAAATGCTCTCTCTTCGCAAAATGCTGACCATCAGCATTAAAACCAAACACTGCGCCGCATCCTGAACTTGAGCCAAGCGGCGAGGCGTGCCTGACATTAACCGGTAAATGGCTACCACTACCACTCTACCAGCTCTAGTTGGCCATGAAGGCCAAAGACAATGAAGCGTGAATGCGCAAATTAACTGCAACACACACAAAGCACTAACAGCCCAATCCACCTTCTAACCCGCTCGCCTGCACAGTTTGCCTGCCTGGCTTCGTGGATAGCTATTTGGTTGTTGTTCAAAGTTGATTCTACGAGGGCTGCCTTTAATATTTGAGAAACTTAAACTAATGTTATCCATTAAAGAAAATTTTAGAGTTTCCAAACGAATAATCGACGGAAAATTGAGTTTTTGTCTGGAAGGGTATTAAATCTTTATATCACCGAATATACCTGATATTTTTTTGTTCATAATTAGTCAAAGAACTCTCGTCGTTACCATTCACACACACACACACATGCATACTAGTTAGTGACAGCATTTTTCATGCACTTTTGGCTGGCATTCAAGGATAATGCTTCAGCGACTGAAAGTTTATAGTTTGTAACACACACACACACACACACACACACACATATATTTTTAAGCGCTGTTTTTGCCACTTTGTGACCCCATCGTTCAATAACAATGTTGTGCTAACCCACCACCCCCCACCCCCTTCCGCACGGCAGCGAGAGTTCAGGTAGTTGTTGGAGTTATAAAGCGCCATACATTATGCAGCTTGTTTGTTATCGTTCGATAGAGTGTAAATTATGGCACAGTTGCCAGCCAGGTTGCCAGTGTGGCACGTTGGCTGAGCCAACGGGTCACACATATGCATATACATATACATATATATATATGTTATGTGTGTATAGGTGTGTGTGCGGAGAAAAACCTTAATTGAGCCAGCGAGTTGAACTGTAACTGGAATTTATGTGAGCATATTAATTCCAATTACACGACCTACTCCATTCCCAACCCTTTCTCATTACTCTCTCTCCCTCTCTCGAAAAGTTGTTCCTTTAGAGTTTATAATTTTAAGCAAAAATCCGATTAAGTTTAAAGCAGAGCTAAAATCCTTATATATATAAATATATATATATGTATATATATGTACACTTTGCAATTGAAAGGAAACTTTTCTATGGCTTTTCCTTAGATCTCGGCTCGCTGCCTCAAGTGTCGAAGGGTGTGCACAATCCTATCCCCCCCTACTTTGTATCAATGCAACTTGAAGGGTTTTATGCAGATTTCCATTTGACTTTGTCTCAAATGTGCACACACAAAAGATAAAACCGGGTCCACCCCAAAAACCCCCCTAACGCCCCCTCCCCCCCTGCTTGATGCGTTGTTCACTTCACAGCCAATTTTCTGCTTTTTACCCCCCTGCTTGCCCCGCTCAATTTAACAAGCCTGTTCACGTTCTTATTCTTGTGCATGCTCCTGACCTCGTTGCGGTATATCCTCCACCTCCTCCTCCTCCTTCTCCTCCTCCTCCTCTTCTTCTTCTTGTGCTTGTCATTGGGTCTTTGTTGAGCGCATAAAGTGTGAAAATACATGAAAAAGGATTTCTTTGCCTGTCCTAAGAGACTTTTGTTTTTCAATTGCCATTTGCCATATTTGCGGCAATTGTTTCTTTCAGCAGCATTTGTTGCAGCTGTCGGTGGCAACACAAACGTACTCCAAAATTTCCGGCTTAACTTGGGCAACACTGCAGCTTGGCGTTGGCAACAAGCAGACTTTGGCCAAAGCTGCAGTTATTACGCTGCTGCCGGCTGTCTTATCAGTAGTTATTTATACCCTGTTATGGAGAGTGTGAAGAAGGTATATAGGTTCCACGTTCATTTTATACCAATTTTTGCTTTGCAATAAGGTTTTCTGCGGTTTTCTTACTAGAAACAGGGTATTGCACAGTCGGTTATGCTACGTTTTTGCTTGTTTCAGAGCTGGCATTTCGGAAATCAAGCGGAAACTGTCAGCTTGTTATGTGTGCAGTCGCTCGTTGCACATCCTCACTTTGGCTGTGTTTTTCGAATTCCCACTCGACTTGAATCAAGCTCATCAAGTGTAGCTAACAATGTTCTCTCTTTCTGTATATGTGTGCTTGCCTACAGCTGTTTTTTTTCAGCTAACAATTTCTATTTTTTCAAGTTGTTGCTGCCATTTCTACTACTATTTCTGCTACCTTTTCAAAGCAGCTGTCTTAATAAATTGTAGTTCGTCCACTGCTTGGACGCCCTTTGGCGCTCCCTTGTTGCTTTTTCATACCCTGTACAAATTGAAAATGTGTTAGAAAGGGTATATTGGTTTTGTGGCAATGATTATTTCGAAACAATTTCGAAAACTTTAGAAACTGAAGATATGAAATATAGAATAGACTATTTTCTTTCATTTTAACGCTTGGTCAAGGTGGTATATGCTAGTCGGGCACTCCCACTCGCTTATGTTATGTTATTTATTCGATTTGTTATACGATGAATTCAATGAACGAATTGCAAATCGTAAAATCTAGAACAAGCCTTGGCCCTCGGGTCATTATGTAATTAGTCGAATACAATAAATCATTGATATTTAAATTAAACTTTATTTACATTATGAACAACGTGGGGTAACTCATTGTGATCGGCTTATAGTTTTCAGTTCTGTTTGCGACATTCTTGTTGCATCGATGGGCAGCCATAGGTCTTCACATAGAACTTGCCGAACATGTACATCATCAGCACGGCCTGAAGTATCAGCAACAGCAGCATGCTGCTGGGAAAGTTGCAGTTCTCGGGAACGATCAGCACGTACGATGAATAGAAAAACAGAATCGCAAACTGTATCAATTGGGTAATCGTTATGTACTTCTTCCACCAAATGTTCGCCTTAACGCCGGGATATAGCGCCGAGAGGAAGTAGTAGAAATACATTACGCTATGCACGAACGAGTTGATCAGGCCCAGCACATTAAAGTGACCGCCCGTTCCATAGAATCGCATTATCAGATAGCAGCCCAGCACCATAATCACGTGATGGTAAACGTGCAGAAAGCTAATTTGCTTGTAACTCTTGCGCAGGACAAAAAATATCGTATCGAGCAGATCCAATATTTTGTTGATAAAATACGCATAGTGCACGTAGCGCTCCAAGTTTTTGTGCTCGTGCCCAAACGGAAACTGTTCCATGCAGTGCAGATTGCAAATGCGCTGACAGATTATATAATAGAATGTCTAAAAAAGAGCATTAAACAAGTTAAAATAATTTACTTGAGAAATTAAAATTGAACTCAATCTCAACTCACAACTCCAAAGAAAATGCCATTATAGGCCACTTGGCCGATATTGTAGGCACGCAATATTTTGGTCAGGTTATATGGCTCTCGATTCTGCATATAGACTTTGCCCAACTTCAGCACGAACATCAAATAGGCGGTGAGTATCAGGAAGATTGGCCATGGCGAATTCGTTAATGGCAACTGGTTAGGATCTGTCGAAAAGAATAAGTCCAGCGATAAGTAAACACGTGTGAATTAAATTATATTGTTGATTTTTACCAGGTGGTGGAATATCAAAAATCCAGACCATTGCTGAAGCTTATCGTCGATTATCGTTGAAATACGATTTGCGAATGAGCACGAATGTTCTATTTGGAACAACATTTTGTATTGCAACGAATTTGTTGAGCTCTTCTTTTGTTTTGTTTCTTTCACTTGTTTTATCGCATATATTTTTACGAATAGAGTGTGTGGAATAGAGGCAGAGCTTAAACGAAAATAGGATTTAGGGAAACGGAATTTTGAGTGGAATTGGATATATACATATGTATTCCAATTAACTCAAAACTTGGATAGCTTTTTGCATTATAAATATTTATGACAAACGAGTGACTAAAAACAATGTGCTTTTTGGGCATTTGTGTTTGGACACGATGTAATATGAAATAAATTAAATATTGAGTAAGACGATTAGGTTCATTGGTTTTTAGGCAAATATTTAAATTTTTTCAATGTTCTTGATCAGGACGACGAGGTGACTTTATTTAGCCCTGACCGTCTGTCTGTCTGGCTGTATGAAACTATAAAAGTTAGAAAGCTAACCTTTGACTCATTCAATTCGTATATACCATATGCAATTTTGATATACATATATCAAAATATAGCCTTGCAAAATGGTTTGTACATACATTCTAATGCTCTTAATAAGTGTGTGTGTGTGTGTGTGTGTGTGTGTGATGTCTGTGTATTTGTGTATGTGAAATAACTTAAAAAGATATGCTAACAAAGCAAATTTAAATTTAAGGTCGAAAGCTCAGCAACGGACTTATGTTCTATGCACAACTGTCTGCTTGATTTTCAATCAAGTTGACTTTTAATACGCAGCTTTAATGTGAGGTTAAATAAATCGAATTGCATGCAACCGTTTGATGTACGTTTGTGTACTATATAGAGAATTCTTAGAGAATTCTTACTTGTAACAACTTTTTGATTCAACTGCTTATCATCGGGCTTACATTAATAATTGTTTATTGTGTTTTGGCCTATGCAAGCCTTTATATTCAACCTGGCAAACAAAGAATAAACGAAAACAAAAATATCAAATATAATTGGAGTGTAATTATACCCAAAATATATAATGAAGTAATTAAAATGTTAATAATAATAACAAATTAAGTTGTGTTTATTTTTATTTAATCATAAATACAATTTGTTTTGAACTTTATTCCATATAATTGCGAATTTCTAGCATATGTTTTAGCTTAATCTTGTTGTGAATGAGTTATTCGTTAATAATGATTTGTACTGAGTTCTTTTTATTGCTTTTCTATGGACATTTTTTTAAATTTGCTTTTGATATTTTATTTTCCTGTATTTCCGATATCATTTAAGATTGCTCATATTATGTATTACAAATTCTGCATTTATGTTTTTTTTTGTTTTTTAATTTAAGAAGTTTTTAACCGAAACTAAAAACATTTTTTTAATCACCCAAAATTGGGTTATACATTTTAATTGGTATTTTACATCATTTTATTGTTGTTTCTGGCGTTTGGGCTTTATGTAGGCATGATAATAAAAGTTGCCAAACATGGCAATCATCATTGAGGACTGGAAAAGCTGTAAAAATTGCATGAAAACCGGAAATGTGCAACTAGGATTGAACAATAGTGTCACCAAGGCCTGAATAAATAATAAAACAAATTGCGTTATTTGTAATCGGGTAATGTACTTTTTCCACCATAGGCTGCCCTTCAGTCCCGGGTACATGGCCGAAGTGAAGTAGTACGTGTACATAACGGTGTGAACAAACGTGTTGAAGAACCCTACCATTGCGTATTGGCCACCGGGTCCGTAGAACCGCAGCAAATAATAGAAGAAAAAATACATATTGATATGATGGTAAATGTGTAAAACCGTTATCTGCTTATAGCTTTTCCGTAGCACGAAAAATATGGTATCGCACAGATCTAACAGCTTGTTGATGTAGTATGCATACGTTAGCCAACGTTCGGTCTCCTTGTCCGGGTGATCAAACGGCAGGGCATTCATGCATCGCAAATCGTAAGATTTCCTGATGAACAGATAGTAGATAGCCTTCAAAAAGAAGGATACATTGTGGCTTACATGTGTGGATTTGTTGCTTATGGTACTTACAGTCAAAAACAATGCAGCGTTATATATCACCTGAATTCCATTGTACGTGAGGATTACGTTTTTCAAATCGTAGGGTTTGCGGTTCTTCATAAATATTCTACCGATTTTCAATACAAATAGCAAATAAACCGCAGTAATCGCAGCCCCAAACCATGGTGAGGTTAGCAAAGGAAATGCCATCATCCCAGGATCTGGATATAAGAATAAGTTTCTGAATCGGTTATACAAAACTATATCATTGAATAAGTTTTACCTGGGAACGGTTTTTCAAAAAGTGCAAACACGGTCGAGTTCATTTTTCTTTCGTATCCGCGTTGATCTTGCCTCAAAATACGACTGATCGTATTCACAAAATTCAAACTGCAACAAAGCGCATTTTAAGTTTATTTTATGTTTTGCTTTGCTAATTTTGTTAGTAGTGAAGGCTGGGCATACATTTGATTTAAATAGTCTCGACTTGAAAAACCAAAAAAAAACATGTATGAACGCTACAGTCGGGCATTACCGGCTGCTCTTGTTCACCGTCTTAATTATTTTCGTCGTTTTGGTATTTTGTACTTTTTGAGAATGGAAGTGAATGTGGTGAAAGTTTTCTGTTAAATTCTGTGAGTTTAGCTTTAAAATAGAGCGATATGTACAGTTTTGTTCTTAGCAGCGACAGAAGTGGGCGTGGTCGGTAAAAATCTTCCTGCAATCTTTAAAGGAGGCTGCTAGTTATCTATGTGTAGAATTTGTGGAATCTAGCTTGAAAACTGTGCGATAAGTTTTTAATTTAAAGTCTGGGCGAGTTTCCTAGGAGTATATATTCGAAATTTGGCGAGTCGATAGGTATTTCCGAGATTCAACGTCATAATTTTTGGGATAGGTCAGCTGCTATCATACAAAATTTGGTTTCTCTATATATATAATTTGCGGGAAATGTTCATCTATTATCGATTGGTAATTTGAGGTGAATCGACATGTTATCAAATTGCCAGCCTCCCACTGGGCGTGGCACAAAAATCTCAACATTTTTTACTAAAGAGGATAACTACAAGTAAATATCCGTAATTTCAAGTCTTTATCTTCAATAGCGCCGCAAAAAGTGGCGTCCATCCGGCCGGACTGACGCACCGTATAATAGAGACCCACAAACCCAATATGCTAGTTTCACTTCGTGAACGAGTATTAAAACACTTTGTGAATCACTAAACAACTTGGTTGTACGTTTTAATTTGTATACAATTTCAAATACTTTTATTGTTGTTTCTGGTGTTTGGGCTTAATGTACGCACGATAATAAAAGTTGCTAAACATGAGCGTCATTGTTGACGTCTGGAAGAGCTGCACAAACTGCATGAAAACCGGAAATTGGCAGCTAGGATTGAATAATAGTGTCATCAAGGCCTGCATAAACAATATAAAAAACTGCGTTATTTGTAATCGGGTAATGTACTTTTTCCACCAAAGGCTGCCCTTAAGTCCCGGGTACATCGCCGAAATGAAGTAGTACGTGTACATAACGGTGTGCACAAACGTGTTGAAGAACGCTATCATTGCGTATTGGCCACCGGGTCCGTAGAACCGCAACAAATAATAGAAGCCGAAGTACATATTGATATGATGGTAAATATGTAAAACCGTTATCTGCTTATAGCTTTTCCGCAGCACAAAAAATATGGTTTCACACAGATCCAACAGCTTGTTTATGTAGTATGCATAAGTTAGCCAGCGTTCGATTTGCTTCTCCGGGTGGTCAAGCGGTAGGTTATGCATGCAACGCAAGTCATACGATGGCCTGATGAACAGGTAGTATAAAGACTTTAAAAAAGAAGGGTTCGTTATGGCTAATGTGTGTGTGGATTTGTAACTTATAATACTTACAGACCCAAACATAGCTGCGTTATATATCACCTGAATTACATTGTATGTAAGGATTACGTTTTTCAAATCGTAGGGTTTGCGGTGCTTCATAAATATTCTACCGATTTTCAATACAAATAGCAAATAAACAGAAGTAATCCCAGCCCCAATCCATGGTGAGGTTAGCAAAGGAAATGCCATCATCCCAGGATCTGGATATAAGAATAAGTTTCTCAATCGTTTACAAGAAAAGGACAACTTTGAATAATTTTTACCTGGATACGGTTTTTCAAAAAGTGCAAATACGGTGGAGTTCATTATTTTTCGTATCCGCGTTTATCTTGTCTCAAAATACGACTGAACTTATTTGCTTCAATGAAACTGCACCAAAGTGAGTTTTAAGTTAAGCTTATGTTTTGCTTTGCAAATTTTCTAAAATAGTCTCGACTTGAAATAAATCAAGTTTGAACGCTGCAGTCGGGCATATCCACGGTCTAAATTATTATTGTTATTTTGATAGTTTGTAATTTTGGGGATAGATATGATGTGCAGTATTATCATTAGCAGGGACGGATGTGAGCGTGGTCGGTTAACATCTTCCTCTACTCTTTCAAATTTGGGAACTCTAGCTTGAAAACCGTGCGATGTATATATATATTTTGAGTTCATCCGGACAGACAGACGGACAGTATGACGAACATTGCACAAACCCAATATTCTAGTTTCACTTTGCGAATGAGTATTAGAAATAGAATAAATTTGCCGTCCGATTTAAAATAAAGCATACTTAGCGTTATTGGATTGGATTTGCATTTTATTCAACCCGTATAATCTTTGTGAAGTCCATCGTCCCCTACAGTATTTCGAAGCTAACAAATAAGAATTCCATCTGTCGTTATAAATATGTTAAGCGTTCTTGCATTCAAGAATATATATGTTTTATGAAGAAAACGCAAATCTATTATACACTTTTTTATATTCTTTACCCATTGAAAATGGGAAAATAGGGTATAATGGTTTTGTTGAAATGTATGTAACAGGCTGAAGAAGGCATCTCCGACCCCATAAAGTAAAGATATTCTTGATCAAAACTACGAGCTGAGTTGATTTAGACATGTCCGTCTCTCTGTCTTTCAGTCTTCCCCGTGTGCTGGCGGGAAGAGAATACCAGCATAGCCGCGTCACGGCGTGTCGTAAAAGGCGACTAAAGTGACTGGGGCATACCCATCCCTTGAATTCAGAAATTGGGAAGTAGCTTTTAATTAAGTTACGAACAGCCTACCAAAGCTGATGCTTTCCTTTTTGTCATATAAAGCAATTTGGTACCACGGGAGACCAGGAGCCCACGGAACTCATTCTTCGGAACTCGTTTCGTCCTGATCTTTTGGGTACGGCCCTTCGGGGAGTTGCGTTACGTAACAACCGGGTGCTTGACCCAAAGAAAAGCAGAGGTTTAAGATGGGCCTCGCCTCCAACCAAGAGGGAATTGATATATTGCGGAAGTATCAATTCATTGGCACCCCGGAATTCTACGAACGTAGAATCTCCGAGGGGCGTTAGCTGACGCATTGTTTTGGCTCTTTGTACATAGTGTACCGTGAGATTAAGCCATTAACGAAACGATCTCGGAAACTACAAAAGGTAGAAATTGATCTTGGTGTCATTCAGTTCGTAAATATCATTCGCAGAAAAAGTTGATCATTTTATTTACAATTACTTCCTTCGTTTCAGTAATATTAATGAAAATCGAAAAATCTGCAAATTGGTTTGTTCAAACATTTCAATGCTCTTTGAATGCAAACGGGTTGAAATGTTCGCAGGGGTAAGGGTTTTTTCCTAGTCGGGCAGCCCCGATCAGACCCTTATCTCTTGTTTATCCATATTCAATCGATTTAGCATTCATTTTTATATTCAAATCACAGAAAAAGAATTACTTTATTGTTGTTTCTTTTGCTTTGGGTGAATGTATGTTTTATAATAGAACCTGCTAAACAAGATAAGCATAACGGTGGCTTGGAAAATCTGTTGGTATTGCATAAATGTGGGAAATGTACAGCTAGGATTGAATACCATGACTATAATTGCCTGGAAGAACAATATGGCGAATTGCAATAACTGTATTATGGTGATGTATTTCTTCCACCAGAGGCTGCTCTTCAGGCCCGGATACATGGCCGCAATCCAATAGTAGAAGTACATAACCGTATGCACAAACGAGTTGCACAGCCCCATCAGGGTGTATTGGCCGCCGACACCGTACAATCGCAGCACCCAGAAAATGGTGTAAACCATCATCAGGTGATGGTAGACGTGGAGCATTGTTATCTGCTTGTAGCTCTTGCGGAGCACAAAGAAAACGGTGTCCACCAGGTCCACATATTTGTTGAAGTAGTACAGATACGTTAGCCAACGTTCGATGTCCTTGTGCGGATGGTCCAGTGGAAGCGATTGCATGCACAATGGATCGTACGGTGAATTAATGATAATACAATAGAAGGACTATAGAAGGAAATCTTTCGATTAGAACAGAATAATATATATGTGTGTGACCTGAGAGATACTTGCAAGCACAAAAAAGATCCCATTGTACAGCATTTGAAAGATATTATAGACTAGCAGTACTTTTTTTAAATTGTACGGATTGCGCTTCTCCATAAATAATCGGCCCAGTTTCACCACGAATACGGTATAGGCAATCAGGATAAAGGTAACGGTCCATGCTGAGCTTAGCAGGGGCATTTGCTTTGTCCATGGATCTGTTTGGGGGTTATTATAATATGAACATTATTATAAACTATTTAAGTTTTGCATTTGATGGAATCTTGGCTTATTATTATACCTGCAGTCGGTATTTCAAACATTGACAAGTTCATTGTGTTCAGTGTTGATCCGTGTACGGCTCCATATGATATGCGACTGAGCTAATCCAATCGATTTATGCACGAGCTTAGTTCGCAAATGGTTCCAGTCTGAGGTTCACGTTATGTATATATATATATTTTTCGATAATTATATGTATCTGAATAAATTTCTAATGAATAAGTTGTGTTAAAGAAACCGTTTCGACTAAATTATTGACGGCACTCATTGCAGGTGCGCCCTTCCAATGGCAGCGATACAACAGCAACAACAACAACAACAACAACCACAACAATGAACTTCAAACGTGGATATTTTAGGCTTGTCAATGGCAACAGTTGCTGCTGGCTGCCGCCGCTTGGCGCCAAGCGAAACACGTTTATGATCAACTAGCTGAACGATGATGATGATGATAATGATGATGGGCTTCCTCTCTTTTTGGCCAGTCGGAAGAAGAATATGAATGCGAGTGTGCATTAAAATTGAGCTTGAAAACTTTAAAAGCTGCCACACGAAAACAGTCAGCAAAGGGAACGTGCAACAACAGCAACAACAACAACAACTGCAACTGCAACAGCAACAGCAACTGCCGAGAATTTAATTAAGCGCACAGCAGATTCAGACCATAAATCAGGCCCGTTGTGCAACTAGCCTTTCATTGGACTACAGTTCTTTTTTTTTCGTTTCTGTTTTTATTTCTCTTTATTTCTTTTTTTTTTTTTTTAACCAAAACCTGTGCGAGCAACGCCCCCAAAAGCAAAGGGGTAGGCAGGGTGGTGCGCCCGCGTACGTGCGGCCAGCGCAGGCCAATTAGTCGCCGCCTCCAATAGCCAGCGGTAATAATTTTGGCTCCATTGAACGTCAGTCGGCTGCCACACTGATGACTGCCGCCAAGAGACGTGCAGCAACCGGCGGCAGCAGCAGCAGCAGCAATAGTGGCAGCATCAGCGAGCAGCAGCCATTGCAGCAGCATCACCAACACCACCACCATCAGCAGCAGCCGCAGCAGCATCACCATCACCATCATCATGCGGATGCGGATCAGCAGGCCCACGAGTACGAGCAGCTGCTGCAGCATCAACACCATCCGCACGGCCAGCAGCAGCACCACCCACAGCAATACCACCAGAGACAGCAGCCCCATTCGCCCCAACAGCAACAGCATCAGCATCAGGCAACTGGAACAGCATCAGCATCAACGGGGACACTGCGCGATTGTTCTGTCAAATTGCCGCTGGACATCCTGTGAGTGCTCTCATAGATAGAGATATTATTAAGGGTTTCAACGGGGACTCATCCAGATTAAAGCTGAATATTCCCTTTGGGCAAATGCTGCCCTCGATGGTCGCCAATCCAAGCCGAGTCGTTAAATACTTTATGCCCTGTACTAAAAAAGAACAGTTTGGGGATGTTTGGGCCCAAAAAGAAACCAGAAACAGAAATTATTCAAATTTCAATTTAGTTTTACCAAAGCTTACCAAAGATTTAACTATATATTTTGTTGATTAATCAGGAAACACAGGGTATACTTTAGTCGTTGTACTTATTGTGTCATATTGACTTTGTTAGAAATGTTAGAAATGAATGTCAATTGTAGGAAAAAAAAAGTCAATGTGCGCACGTCTCATGTTTCCATAAAATTAACATTCGAACAACTCGAATGAAAATGGCATTCATTATAATGCCTGAGCAATTTTCGTTAAGTTCGGCGTCGTTGTATACCAATTACGCTTTCAAATTGCATAATTATTATAAAGTTATATAATGTGCAGATTTCAGAATTTCAAATTAAATGCATTCCTAAATTGGATTCTTGACGAAAGAACCAAAAAAACTTACGCAAATAAACATGTTTTACGTAAAAAACCATTACGTTAAAAAACTATATTGAAACTGTATAGAAAACTTGATGAAATATCAAAACATTCCTTCAACATTTATTAAAAGAGCGCCACAAATCATTTTAACGATTAGCCAGCAAGTAAAAACAGAAAAGATAAATGTAAAAAGTTGGCCACGTTAATTGCAAACGCTGCAATTGTTCAGCGCTGAGTTGTTCGTGTTGAGGTTTTCAGCTAAGACTTTAAGCCGCTTTCGAAACGAATAGCTGCTAGTTGAGACCTTTTAAAACAAAGTCAACTTGGCCAGGATTTAAGCTGTTTAAGCCGCTTGCGGGCCGGCAAGGAAGCAGGAAGGTGGGGGGAAGGGGTGCTGCTGCTGTCAACGTGAATGCGTGACAGCAGCAGCAGCAGCAGCTCTGTAATAACAACTATAGGAACAACAATAACATAGCAGCCAAAGGGAAGCGTTGCGTTTATGCAGATGCCAAGTCAAGTGGGCAACCTGTCCAAAAGGGGCGTGAAATGAGGCCAGCGTGTGTGTATGTGTGTGTGTCCTGCAAATAGAAAACTTAAAGCATGCCACAGCCGCGAGACGTCTACTACACAAACACACACACACACACACACACACATACTCACTGATGAGAAGGGAGGAGCTTCTGAAATGTGTGAAGTGACTCCTTGTGGGCCGCCATGCAAGCAGCCTGTTGTGTCGTTACTTTTAACGAGGTGTCGCAGGCGAAACTCGGCCAACAGGATGGTATGCCAGACGCCAAGCTGCCAACTGCCTGTTGCCTGGCCCCGCCCCCGCTCCCCCTTCTCCCAACCTGCGAGAAACTCACGTCTGCTATTTATAAATGCACTTAGCTGTCGTCTGTCGACTAGCGGCGTCTGCCACTGCTGCGGCATGCTGCAAATGAAGTCATCCATTCGAAGGAGACGACAAAATTACGTATACGCCGCGTTCACTCATAATATGCGACTCGTATTTGCTGCGGTCTTAAGCGGAAACGTTTATAATGGAATTCGCTTAAGCGGCAACAAGGCGACTCCGACTCCAATCGCAGGGCAGCAAACAAACGGGTTGAAAATTGTGGTAAACTCAACCACCTGAGCCGCGCTAATTTCTGCAAGCAAGTTTTTTTTCTCTTTTTTTTCCTTTTTTTTGGACTTGGTCTGAGTCATCGGCTTTAAGTTGCCTTTCGGGCCGACACTTTAATTACTCCGCGGCAGTTGAAACGGCAATCTAATTAGCTTGGCGACAGGCGACTGCCATTGAAAGCGGGCGTCCATTAGATTAATTGAGCACAAGCACAGGTATAAGAAGAAGAAGAAGAGGCCATATTTCCCCAGTAGTTTTGGGCAACGGCAAATCAGTCATACGAAATTATAGGAACCTTTGGTATACAAATTGTATCTAAATGTGTAAAAGGTTTCATTACCTGAGTGGCATGTGGCAAACAATCAGTTATCCTATATATATAGCACTATATCCCATATCCATTACAATTTGTGTACGGGGGTAAATCAATGAACTCGTAGCAGATACCCTGCTTTAACTAACTTTCTTTACCTGGCTATATTCGAAACTCATTAAAATTTGGTTAAATATATATAAACAAAAGTATATAACATTCTTATAAAATATCTTCTATTAATTGAAGGTTTAAAATAATAATAATAATAATAATAATAATGAATACCCTTTCTCCCTTCTCAGCTGGCTGCCCAAGTCGGCCATGCGCCCGGTTGGCGCTGATGCCTCGCACACGGATTGCATTCTCGTTGTTGGCGTCTCCCGTCCAAAGCTGGCCGTTGTCTTTCTAACGGTGATGCTTATCTCGCTGTTTCTCACCTTTCACGTGCTCTACGACAGCGCCGTTTACAACATTCAGGCGGCCCAGGCGGTCCACGAACGGCATCGCCTCTCGCTGGCCGCATCCGCCTCGGCGGCAGCAGCAGCAGCGGCAGCGTCAGCGGGCACGCCGAGTGCCAATCGATTGCCGGTGTTTGTGAAGCCCGTGGCCAGCTCAAATCAGCTCAGTCATCCCATGGTGTTCCCCTCCAGCCGTGTGCACTTCCCCAAAACCAGCCGTCGCCTGCCCCAGGTGAGTAATTGCAGCAAGAGCAACAACTAACCCTGTCTGCCAACTGCTGCTGTTAATTGCTGCAATTTGCGTTTGCACTTCAATTACAGGCGCTGATAATTGGCGTACGGAAGTGCGGCACTCGAGCCCTGCTCGAGATGCTCTATTTGCATCCGCGCATCCAAAAGGCCGGCGGCGAGGTGCACTTCTTCGACCGGGACGAGAACTACCTGAAGGGCCTCGACTGGTATCGCAAGAAGATGCCACATTCGTTCCGTGGACAAATTACCATCGAGAAGAGTCCCAGCTACTTTGTCTCCCCGGAGGTAAGTTTCCCTTCCGCTTCCGTTTCTTCAAACACTTATTTATAATTTGTTTGCACTCGCTTTGATGTCGTAATTGGCAATTAGGCTCGTCCGCCTGCACATGACCGGCCCTAATTATTAATTAACTGGCCACCAGCACAGGTATAGGTAAAGGTTCAGGTATATATATGCATATATAGATACCCAGCCACAGATTGCATTCACATCTATCAAATTAAAGCGAAACGCTGTCGATGCTCGTTGCCAACTATCATTCTCTCTCTCTTTCTTTCGCTCCCTTTCGTACATCTGTCGCCAGAGCTTTGCCAATTTCCGTATTCCACTCTGGTGTCCGTGTTCGTATCCAGCCAATTTTGGCAGCGGAAATGTTTGCAAATTCATTTGCCAAACGGCGTCATCTAACACACACACATCCCCCCTTTTTGACCCAGAGTTCAGCTTTTAGGTCGGCACTCAGTTTTATTATTGTTTTTGATACCCTATACGCAAGTCAAATGGGTAAAAGCAACTGGCAAAAGAAATTTAAAATTCAAATTTACTTTACTTAATTAAAAGCTAAAAATTGTACTATATATTAATACAGAACAAAATTTAATATTGAAAGATATTTCTAAAAAAAATAAAAATTCTATAAAATATATTCAAAAAATTAATATTTCTGAATACATATAAAAAATAAAATGTATTTTTTGGATTTTATATTAAACTCCGTACAGGATAGCTTTGCGTTGCTTTCTTTTTACTTTCTTGTTTTTTTTCCGCCTGTTGCCCGCAGAGAACCTTTTGCTGCTGATGCAATTTGCTGGTCAAGCCGGAAGTTGCATGTGTCAGTGAAATTGAGCCAACCTTCAGCTGGGAACGGGGGAGCTGGGAGCCGATGTGGTGCCTGGTTAGTTGGCTGGTGTCGTGTCGTTGCCATAACTCATTCAGTTTGTTCTTTCAATTTGTAGCTGAGCTGCAGTTTTTGGCTGCAAACAATTTGCCACCTTCGTTTCGTTTCGTTTCGTTTGTTAAATCTTCATTAATGTCATGATTAATATTTATTGACCCACGCGGGAGTGGAAAAGGGAGGCATAAACATAAACCTGACTGTCATCCGCCCTCTGGGGGCAGTCAGTCACGACCCACTGTCCGCTTTATCTCCCTGAACATATATATATATATACTTATATACGTATCTTATTTAAATTTGCGCACATTTAATGCGAGCTGCTCGGCGTATTTGCAGTTTTAAATTAGCCTCGCGCCCATAAATAATGCAGATCCCAACGGTGTGCTTGTGCCTCCAGCTGCAGTAGGAGTCCGAGTCCGAATCCCGAGTTCGAGTTCGAGTCCGAGTCGGAGGCACGAATGGCGGAATAAGGAGTCATGCAGTCATGACACCGCTAATATTTACCCAGGCATATATATGTACATATAATATATAGTTGATATAGCAGCGTTTATTTAGTCCCTTTGTTGGCATTGTTTAAACAAAAGGCCCACGCGTCGGGTTTCTGGTTCATCTAGATGAAAATCTGTCACTTGTTGCATTCATTACGAGCGCCTATTGAAATTGATTAACTTTATTTAGCTTGCCTCGTTGGCTTATTTAAATACCCTGTACACAAGGCAGGAGCAGTGAAAGGCATTTCTGACTGTTTAAAGTAGTTGATGAAAATATATTGCAAATTATGATCAAATTCATAAAATTGCATTAACATGTATGTACATAACCAGAAAGCGTAAAAGAGAGTATTCAATAAATAAGTATTGGGCTGCTTATATCGATAGTATTATAATTGTCAAAATCGATTGTCGTTGCGACTATCGGTTTTTTGTCCGATATTTTATATTTTTGCATTTTATTACATTTTTATTACATTAATTTTCCCATAAGCAAATATTAAAGATCGATAACATAAGTTATCGATGATTGCAATTATCGAATGTGATTTGTTATCGATATCAAATGTTTAACATTATTGCGAGTTTTTTTCAATCATGTTAAACTAACACAAACTATCGATCATTGCAATTATCTAATATTTCTGTTATCGATATAACCTTTTTAAACTTATGTGAGTTTTTTGTTAATCACGTTAAACAAAAGTAACATATATATGCCTGCTAAGTTTGTATGTAGGGTATTTAATAGTCCATTATGCTACGCTCTCTATGCCACAGCTTGGCGGCGACGGCATTGTGCGCCCATATTTTCCGGTTAAATTAAATTGTTCACTGCACAGTGGCTGCTGCAACAAGCGTTGCTTGCAAAACGAGGTGGGATGGGGTACGGGGGACAGATGGGGGAACACTGGCACTGGTTGCCTGTAAATTCATTAGCTGCTTATCTCGACCACGTCATAACTTGGCATTATTCGAGATGCCTGCATGCAAGTGTGTTTTGTTGCAGTTTAAAGATGTGTCCACAACGGTCTCTTTCATTTGCAGGTGCCGGAGCGAGTGCGTGCCATGAATGCGAGCATCAAATTGCTGTTGATTGTGCGTGAGCCCGTCACCAGAGCCATTTCGGACTACACACAGCTGCGCAGCCATGCGGCGACGGCGATATTGCCGCTGGCGGAGAGCAGTGCACCCGGTTCCGGCTATGGCGCCAAGATGTCAACGCCAACTTCTTCGTCCTCGCTCTACGCCAAGCTGCAGGCTGCCCACGGATATGACAACGCGCTGGGCAGCGGTGCCGGCGCCAAGGAGACAGCTCTGGTTAGCCGCACAGGTGCCGCGCGACGTGGCGTGCCGACAACCGCCAGCACGCCCACAACCACGCCCAGCGCCGCCCAGCTGGCTGCCAAGTAAGTGAGCAAAAGTGGGCAAAATGAAATGTGCCTTTTCTGGCATTTCCGTTTGCTGTTTGCAAGCGAAGTGCACTGTGCACAATGGGTATACACCTAATTCTCGTTTTACACGATATATGCCAAATTCCAAATAATTCGTGTAAAAAAAGGAATTGATTTAATGGAAAAAAAGTGAATGGGTTCCAGACCTAAAAAGCTATTTAAATGTAAATTAAAGAAAATTTAAAAATTCCTATCCACTTTTTTTATATTTTTAAAATTATAAATTTTGTTTTACAAAAGCAAAATAAAATTACAATAATTTTACTATAAAAAACAAAATTTTTTTCATTATAATTCTGTTACAATAAACATAAAAAAACATAGAGTATATTAGTAAAAAACAATTCGTGTAAAAAGGAAAAAATTTTAAGTGTAATTTACAATTTGGAGATACTCCATTAATATTGAGCATTTAATTCTCAAATATAATTGCGAATTTAAAATTTATTTTAATTTTATATTAACTGTAACTTTATTCCTTTTGCTTTAGATCCTTTGAGGAGCTGGCCATATTTCCGAATGGCACTGTGAACGAGTCCTATCGCCCATTGAGCATATCCATGTACCATGTCCATCTGCATCGCTGGCTCGAGGTTTTTCCGCGCGAACAGCTGCTGGTGGTCAACGGTGATCGGCTGATCGAGGATCCGCTCTCGCAGCTGAAGCGCATCGAAGCGTTTCTGGGTGAGTACAATGAATACTCAATTCTATATAAATTTAATGTTGACTTTCCTGTTTTTTCCCATCAGGCATTGAGCATCGCATGCGCAGCGAACACTTCTATTTCAATGAGACCAAAGGTTTCTATTGCCTGAGGTATGACAACGGCGATCGCTGTCTGCGCGAGACCAAAGGACGCAAGCATCCGCATGTGGATCCTGTTGTTGTCTCTCGGCTGCGCAAATTCTTTGCCGAATATAATCAGCGCTTCTATGAGCTGGTGGGCGAGGATCTCGGCTGGCCCGAGGAGTAGGAGAAACATGGACTGAAAGGCTAAACCGAATTCGAACAGCAACGTTTTCCACTTTGCTCTGGCTGCACTTTTGGCACATTTAATTACAGCGCTACAAACAAAACAATCGATGCGTACAGGACACAGGACGCAGGACACTGGACAGCAGAATACAGGATGCTGAAATTACACAGTGCACAGCAGGGCGCCATATTTCGCTCCGCCTGTCTGCCAGGCGGCTGACAGTTCAATTATGCGAACACTGGCGCCCACAGAAATCCGCTTTTACGCCCAACAACCTACAAAACGCAGATTTCCATTGCCGAGCGCAGATGGGGAAGAAGAAAAAAAGTATAAGGAAATGCGAAAATAAATACAAAAACAAACATAAACTGCGCGTGGTTTTTGTGATGCGGCAGTCCATGAAAATATATGAAAAATATTGAATATTCGAAAAAGTAAATAAAATTTAAAAGCAATATCTATATATCAGTGTGTGTGCGTGTGTGTGAATAAGCGAGAGAGTGAAAGAGAAAAAGAGCGCATAAACTTTTAATTTAATTAAGCAACTAAATGTGATTTTATAGCATATAAGCATATAAACAAAATGGTAATTAATTGCGAATGCAATTGAAATTTTTGGGGCAATTAAATGTATTTAGAAAAAAATAAACACAGTCGGCTGAATTAAAAGTGTGCATAAAACAAAAATCAACTAAACGTATCTATATACATAATACAACTAGTATATATATCGCATACATATCTGAGCTACTCAACCTAAGTATATATATATTAAAAAAAAAGAAAACAAAAATTAAAAACCTAATCAAGTAAACGTAAACATATCAAAATGAAACGTGAACAGAAAACCAACCATGAACTCAAAACATATCAGCAAAAAACTTAAATATACTATATATTATATATCTAAGTAACTATATATACAACAAATTATTATATGATATACAATTAAATGTTATAAAAAACAGAAAAAACTTAGCTTAAGTTTATATTAAGTTTGTTAATTTATATTATTCATATAATTTTGCAAGAATTGCATTTGATTCTTATTTAGTTTCTAGATTTATAATAATGAAGAAAAACAAAACAAAAAAAGTCCTTAGACAAATTACTAGTTAAATGCACTGCCCAACGTTTAAATATCGAATATATATTGTGCACCAATATTATAAATTGTAAGTTTTTTAAACAAATTTTTAGCAAAAATTATTTTTCAATACTAGCAAATAAAAACCAAAAATGCTAATTTAAATAACTGTGTATACATATCGCAAGCAGTTTAACTAAGGTTTAGCTATTATTATTATATTATACATTTCAAGTACTTTCGAAACTCAATGTGAAGAGAAACAAAAAAGAAAACCAAAAACAAATACTTAATGCATATCAACTCAATGTGAGCAATTTATCTTAGGCTAAACTGAAAATTGAATTAACTATCCATAAATGTGTGTAAAACCTAATATTAAATAATCAAATGATGTCCCAACGTTTCAAAAATCACTTTTAACTTTGTTAGTTCAACGTATTGCCTTGGTTCTTATAAGTACTAGTTCTTAGGGATCTTCAGCACAGAACTCAATAAGCGCTTAATACCTTTAAATGATCTTTAAATAGACATAGAATCGATAAACAATCCAGCAATCTACCATCTAAGTGATTCTATCACACGTCACTAAATAACTAAACTGAAGCAATATTCAGTTGAATGCAATGCAAAATGACAAATGAACCAGAAAAGCAATATCAAGTTAAAAAAAGAAAAAAAAAAAACAAGACTGAAGGTCCTCCGCAGAATGTTTTCTCAATGATTTTCATTTCGAATAAATAGAAAAAAAGAAACAAAACACCACAAATACCAAAAGCCCAATCAACCTTATATAAGTAGCATGAGATATATTTGTGCAGAGACAACGAACGTTTTTAATTTGTTATATTTTTATACAAGGAAACCGAACGAAAGCGAGAAACCAAAACACAAAAAACACCAAGTTTAATTTTGTGTGCTGAATTTAGCCGTATATATATAAATATATATATATGAATCGACGAATAGTCACCTTTATCCTTTTAACTACGCCAATTACATATACATACATAGTACATGAATATCAAGTGTTTAACTCGACTCTAACGCCTCCATTGACATTGATATATTGATGTATTGTCTATTTAAATCTAAAATATATATATACATATATATATACATACATTTCATGCGACATAAGCATACAACTTGCTAATCTATAATGTACCTTAAAAACAAACTATGTATATTTCTTTAACTATCAACTCTTGACTCTTATTCAAATTTTCAATGTACATGACATAAACAAAAAAGAAAGAAAAAAAAACAAATGGAAACAAATGATCATTCAATAAACTCAAATTGTTTGAAACCAAGAAAGAAACAAAAATCAACATTTTAAAATTTAACAAAAAAAAACCATTTTAAGCATGCAATGAATAAATGTATTAAAAACCAACAAAAAAAACCATTAACTCGCTAATGTTTTTTTGATTTTAAATTAAATAAACATGTTTGGGTTATTTTTAAGCACGCAGCATTGCCAAGGGTTAATGTTTCTAACAGAGAAAAGCTGCGTCAACCGTTGCACAAACCATCTCGAAAGCTTTCTAGCAAAAAGCTCTAATAAGTACAATTTTCAAGTTTATTGACTAGTATAAACAATAATAGAAAACAAAAGAAAAGCTAAAAAATTTGTTTAGTCACAGTTCGCCTCTGCTCGGATTCGGTAAGCTGTTTGTTAGAATTTGTTTTGGAGAAAAGCTTATTAATACCCTATAAAAAACTGTAGTGATTATTAGTTTTAATCGTTTGTCAAGTGCAGTTGATATGTGGAGGAAATTCGTTGAGCGTTCCAAAAAACATGTTTGCTGGCATCAGCTGTGCGCTGGACGGCAGCTAACTGTGGGCAGGCCACTCGAGCAGCAGGTGAGTGCGTCAGCTGAGCGCGAGAGCAGAAGAGAGAGAGCGCGAGAGCGAAAGCGCTCGCAAGCTTTGTTTACAAACAGACCCGATGGAAACTTTTGCTTTCACTGCAGGCCCACTTGGAACTGTTGGAGACAACGCCGACGCGCAGCGATGAGGAATGGCTGCAGGCAAAGCCATATACAGCAGTGCCAGGACCCGGCACCTGGCGTGTGCTATCCTATTTCCTGCCGGGCGGTAAGCTATGCAGTTTAAGAAATTGATAAGACTCACTAATCGCTGACGTTCCAGGTAAACTCTACAATACGAATCTGATACAAATGAATCGTCGCATGCGTGAGTGGTATGGCGATATATATCGCTTTCCGGGACTGATGGGCAAAAACGATGTCATCTTCACCTACAATCCGAAGGATATTGAGTTGACCTATCGCAATGAGGGCGTTTGGCCCATACGCATCGGTCTGGAGAGTTTTACGTACTATCGCAAGATGCATCGACCGGATGTTTTTGGTGGCATTGGCGGACTGGTTTCCGAGTAGGTGTTACGGGGATGTTATAGAATGCTAATGCACTGATATACATTACCTTTAATACACAGACAGGGCAAGTCCTGGGCAGACATACGCAACAAGGTGAATCCGGTGCTGATGAAGGTGCAGAATGTGCGACAGAATCTACCACAAATTGATCAAATTTCCAAGGAATTTATAGCCAAGTAAGTAGACTAATCCTTTAACTATTCTTTGCCTATTCCCTATTTTTGAGTCCTTTTCTAGGCTGGAAACCCTGCGTGATCCTGAGACGCACACGCTCCAAGCGGACTTCCATGAACAGCTCAAGATGTGGGCTTTCGAGTCCATCAGCTTTGTGGCCCTGAACACACGCATGGGCCTGCTGAGCGATCAGCCGGACCAAAATGCCGCCCGCCTGGCTCAGCATATGTCGGAGTTCTTCAACTACAGCTTCAAGTACGATGTACAGCCCTCTATTTGGCCCTATTACAAGACGCCTGGCTTCAAGAAATTCCTAGAAACCTACGATAACATCACTGAGATAACAACGAACTACATCGAGGCGGCTATTCGGCGCTTTGATCACGAGGATCAGCGGGGCAACAAGTGCGTCCTGGAGCAGTTGCTCGCTCTGAACAAGCAGGTGGCCGTGGTGATGGCCATGGATATGTTGATGGCCGGCTTGGATACGGTACAAAAAAATGCACTCTTCGGTTTGGGTTAAGAATGCCTAGCTGATACCCTGTCCATTGCAGACCTCATCGGCATTTGTGACCGTTCTGTATCATCTGGCCCGGAATCCGGTTAAGCAAACGCAGCTGCGACGCGAGCTGCTGCGCATTTTGCCCCGATCCGAGGATGCTCTGACCGCTGAGAATACCAAGAATATGCCTTATTTGCGTGCCTGCATCAAGGAGGGTCTTCGGATCACCTCCATAACGCCGGGCAACTTTCGCATTACCACCAAGGATCTGGTGCTCTCCGGCTACCGTGTGCCCCGCGGCACGGGCGTCCTCATGGGCGTCCTGGAGCTGTCCAACAGCGACGAGTACTTTGCTCAGAGCGCACAATTTATGCCGGAGCGTTGGCTGAAACAGGACTCCGATGCGGAGACACCGGCGTGTCCGGAGGCGCGCAGCCGTAATCCGTTTGTGTATTTGCCGTTCGGCTTTGGGCCGCGCACCTGCATTGGAAAGCGCATTGCGGAGCTGGAGATGGAAACGCTGCTGGCGCGCCTGCTGCGACGCTACCAGGTCAGCTGGCTGGCCGAGAAGCCGCTGGAGTATGAGAGCACCATTATATTGTCGCCGCACGGCGATATACGCTTCAAGTTCGAGCCGATTCCTGATTAGTTGAGAGATGATAAACGCGTTTAGTTCAGAGATTTACTTGAAGTATTACTAACAATATGGGAATGTAACGAATGCTTTCAGGGCAGGATTTTGGATAGGAAGGATGCTTAGCGTCGGTTGCGACCGCGGAAACGCTGATGCGAATGGTTAAACTGACGCTGCTGTTGTTGTTGTTGTTGCTGTTGCTGCTGCTGCGGCTGCTGCTGCTTGAAGGACTTGCCCAGTGGCGGCGTGTCTTCCTGCTCGACTTGGCGGGCCAGCGAGATGCACTGCCTGGCTGCCTCCTCCAGTTCAGAGCCAGCCGAATGTATTTCCTCTAGCTCAGAGATGGGCGTCGAATGGGCTGTAGAGGATCAACTATTTAAATTGAACCACAAACTGATTATTAATTACTTACTGGTAATCGCATTGATGGTGGCATTTTTAAGCAGCGGTTGATTGGCAAAGCAGCTGTTGAAGTTATTGGGTGAACCTGCGAAAACAAAGTGAATACACTCGTTACACTCATGAATCGGACTGGTCGTACGTCATCAAATAAGCAGTTGGACCAACCGATGGGACTATAGAAAATATCTTCGGAGGAGGTGGCAGGCGTTAGGGTCTCGACAGTGGGATGATCTGAGGTAGCTGGCGTTAGGGTTTCAACAGTGGGATGATCTGGGTTCGGATTGGCTATATCAGACACAATGTCTGCTGTTTCAATTCTGGCTGGTTCTGGCTCGATGGCTTGCTGGCAGACAGTCTGTGTGCTGCTGCTGTCCGTATCGGTGGTATCGGAGGCATTGTCAGGATCGGGTTCAGGTTCGTGTTCATTGTCGGTTGGGGAATTGGAGCTTGGAGTGGGATCGCGACCGGTTTCAGTGTTAACTATTGTGTTTGAACACGTGCACAGAGTAACAGAAACAAAGGCAAAATACTAACGTTAAAATGTTAATTGATTGATCCTAGATTGATCACAATCCAGGTTGGGGATCAACTTAAATGCAACAATCCATCAATTTACCTGCGGCTGCTGTGTTATTGTACAGGTGCGTGTTCATCAGGGCGGCGCTCAAGTGACCCGGCGAGGACTTCCACTGATCCTGTTTGGGGGTAACGTCTGTTAGAGAAAAGAGATGCGGCGAGAAGAGAAAAAGAAAGAGAAAGAGGGTATGTCAGGGCAGGGTTTTTGGCCAAACAAAAAGCGCTCAAAATAACATAAAGGGCAACTTTGGAATTTCTAGTTTTTTTGGTGGTTGGACAAGGCAAATGAATGACCGTTTTCTGGGCACAATTGTTCTGTATTTCAGTTTATCGTTTCAACTACCAAAAACTTCAAAAAATCTTACGCCTAAATCGTTAATCGTTAATCGATACTTTCAGTTAAACTAGGCTTAGACTTAGGTGTGTCTATACATGCAGAAAAGCACACACAGCTCTCTGTGTGTGTGTGCGTGTATGTGTGTTTGTATGTATGTGTGTGTGTGTGTCTAATAATCAACAGAGAGTTCAATGTCCATTACCAACTTCCGTCAGCTGTTTCTCGTTGCCACTGCTGCCATTGACTGTCGCTGTCTTTGCCACCTGCTCCTTCTCCACGTGATTCGGACCGATTTTGCTGTGATTCTCACTTTTCTGTAAACATAAAGAAAAACTATAGATATAAACGAATGTATACGATAACTATTGAGAACTCTCACCTGCTCGACAAGCTCCTTCTCCTCGTTGCTGCTGATCTCCTCGCTGCTGTGGGATTCACTTTCGCTGCTGTTGCTGTTGCTGCTGTCGCTGTTGGAGCTCTCATCCTCTGCATTGGGCACAAAGTCGGAGTCATCCTCGGAATTCTCATTGGCGTACTTGGCCAGCATTTCATCGATGGTAAGATTGTGATCCGGATTCGGTTCCTCATCACGGGGACGCTTGGCCACGCTCTGATTTAGCTGATTACTCTATGAAATTTTTGGGCGGGATTAGTAATCCAATCCAGTTGGCTGCACTGCACCCACCTGTTGTTGTTGTTGTTGTGGTTGTTGTTGTTGAATTCCGATTGCACGCACGTTGAATATGCGTCCGCTGTTGGCCCGCTGCACGCCCGGTCGACAAATGGCCCGGGATAGCCACTGGCTCAACTTCTGCGCCAGGCTGCCGCCCGCCTGGCTGGAGGACTCCTGCTGGCGATTGCGCATCACCCGCAGACCGTGGACGCGTATGGCGCGCAGCTTGCGCCGACGCGTTTGTATAAAGTAAATCATGTCCGACGGCGAGACGGGTCCATTGCCTATCATCAGGGCGCCCAGCGAGACCCAAATGCGCGCCAGGCGCAACAGGATGATCAGCAGCAGGAACGGCGCCCACGGCAACGGACGCTCCAGCACAATTGTATTCGAGTTTTTCTCTAGGGTGGACAGTCTTATTATCTCTGAGTTTCAGTTTCATTTATTGTGCTTACCCTGCGGCAGACTCCACTTGGTGGTATCCTCGATCAGCTTCAGGCCGCGATCGACCCGCTCGATGACAAACTGGCCCAAACGTGTGCTGGCGAAGCGTTCCGCCTGCTCACGCACCTTCTGATAGAAGCTGGGCGGGCGCTGCAGTTCGCTGACTTCATCGTCGCCGATAAGATCGTGCTGCGTATGCTGAACTTTGACCCCCGTCGCTGTCTTCTGTGCCATGCTGCTGCGGCTGCTGCTGCTGTGCCAAATTAACTGTGCTTTATTAATTTATATCAATTTTTATAATAATATTTTATAATAATGTTTGAATTATGAGTGTTGTTCTTTTTCTTTTTTTAAATTATACATTTTTTTTTATTATTAATGTGTTACATTAATAATTTAGTCGCCATGTTCTTAGTTTTATATAACTAAAAACCCTAAAGACTTTCCTAAAACTCATAATATATAATTTTTCTTTCTTTTTGTTTCTTTTGTATATTTATTAATCTATCAACCTCATTCAATATATTTTAAAGAAACTCAACTCAATTACCTAAAACAGCGTGATGCAAGTGTATTTAATATTTCGGCATGCCACAGATATTTGTTATTAATTTTTATTTCAGTATTTAGGCATACAAATTTGTACTATCGCCAATTCTTAGATAATCGTTAAGGTACAAATCGAGCTCTGACAACATTTTGCGGCGTGATTAGGCGCTGACAACCCGAAAACGACCTGTTCTACCTCTATAAGTAAGAGTACTTACTATAAGTATATATGTATATATTTATACAGTTATAGCTACAAGTCTAACTGACACTGTCTGACATCGCGGCAATGACAATTGCCACCTATTCGAATATATTCGTTTTATCAGCGGGCATCATCGCATCGCACTTTTTATACACTTAAAAGTGATATTTTTTTCTGTTCCGATTCGATTTGGCGGCTGTCTGGCAAAACTAATATGTGTGTATATATATATATATATATAGCTATAAAAATTTGTTTCTTTTTGGCGCAGTGACTAACAACAAAATTCAAAACAAATTAGGTAATATAAATTTGAACTTTGTTCAAGTAGAGGGAATACTCTGAATAGTTTTTAATTGCTTTTGGTGATAAGTGCGATTAGCAAAACTAATTATATTAAATATATTAAATACCAAATCCTCTTTCAGGCATATAACACGAATAAGATATATATTATCAAAATTTCTTTATCTATAAAAACCTTTGTGACACATTTTATAACAGAATAGTAATACTCTTTGTGAGGGTATACCATATATACCTTTATAAAGAGTATAGCATAGCTAATCTGTGAATAGTGTGAATAATCGGTGATCATTTAAATGCACATACTATATTTAGATCCAGTTTTTGGCAGTTTTTTAGGGCAATTCCTAATCTAAAATTCGTTCTGCATTGTAAGTCGAAATTAATTGAAAACATTTACACAGATATGAATTATAAACATATGCAAATTGATATTTATAGCGCTTATTGCATCGCAAAAAATAGAATAAAAAAACACATCAGAAAAATATACGCAAAAAAATGAATGAAAACCGAAAAAATTAAATAACAAAAATAATAAAATTATCAAAATTTATTGGCGGGATCAAAGTGTATCGTAACTGTATGCAAAAGCACCGATTGCACACGCACACACACACAAATAGAACATAATTTGTGCTCTGTGTGGTACAGTGTAAGGGAAATAAAGAAATTGCCAAGCAAGTGAGCGAGAGAGAAGAGAGAGATAAAAATGCTGCATGCGAAATGGCATTTCAGCTTAGCGAAAGTAAAAAGTGCAAAGCGCAAAAACTAATTGCGACGTTGAACCCTGCAAAGAGATTGAACCCGCCCGCTGTGCGTCTCCGCCGCCTACACATTGAGATAACGGTCGCAACCGATTAAATGGCGCACGAGAAACAGCCCAACAAAGCACACAGCCGATTAAAGCATGACTTACCGGTCTTTCTTTTATTTTTTCACTTTGAGGATCTACAGCTCTCGAAGCTTTTTTCTTGATGCACTTTGTTGCCTTTAACAGTGCTTCGATTTCAATTTGCGTACCAGACGATGTATTTTCGGTGTAACAGTATTAAATAGTTTATTTTTGAAAAAAATGTAATATGATTTATGTGTATGCACTTTAAAAGACACAGAACTAAAACTCTTAAACAGACCACCGAACGGCTGCACAACTCCCGAGTGACTGACCAAGGCGTCGCGAGCCGAGCGCCCGCCAACCGGCAGCCCAGCGATCGGCATCACCGATTGCCGTTATCAGAAAAGCACCGCTTAACGAAGAGCTAATTATCTAATGGACTAAGCTGCGCTCAGCATTGAAAGTAAGAGAGCGGAAATAAGTTGCGCTCGTTTCAGCAACAACAAATTACTCATTCGGCAATAGCTCATAGAAAAAAGTAAAACCATTTAACGGATGTCCTCTCATTGGAGACGTTTTGAGTATGTTTACGCTCGGTGTGAATTTACTGGCGCGTAGCCAAAGCAGAGCCCTTGAGTTGAGTGAAAAGTGTCGACGCACTAAGCGCAAGAGGATGCTTGAAATTGCACGCAAATTTAAACACAGATTAAAAATACCTTTGTCAATATAAATAAAAATATGTAATAGCTTTAAAAAGCAGCAGAAAAATATTTATTTAACCTGCATTAGAATATACTATTTACACTCATTTGGCAACACAGTCAAGGGTATAAGCTTCAGCTCATCCTGTTGTGGCGCCAATTTTATTATCATGTTTACAGGAGCCGCCCAAAGTGGACCAAACCACTCAAACGGCAAACGGCGACACACTCAAATTTCCTCTGCGCTGAGCGCAAACAACTGTCGAGAGCTTTCGACTTGTGCGAGCGACAGAAAGCTTCAAACGAAAATTTAGTTGCGCAAAAACTCTCCACGTTGGCGGACGCAGCAACGCGACGAAATCGTAACCCGCGAGACGAAGAGCGCGCGTTTTGCCTGTACAGGCGACTCACGCAGTGCAATAGCGACTTAGCGAAAGTGCCGTTCATCTCGCGTGTGTAACAAAGCTGCAGGATAAAAGCAGGCCGAGGCAACGGCAGCGGCAGCGGTTGCAGTTTCCAGTGCAAGTGCAATTAGTGGCAAATATTTTGTGTTTGTGTGTGTGCGCGGTATAAAAATCAAAGCCAGCATCTTTGGCAAAAAGAAGCGTTAAACGTAAACAGGAGTTGGAGCAGCCCCCCGCGTCCTCCCGTCTCAAATGTGCCGATGTAACCAGGAACAAACGAGGCAGCGCGCAGCCAACTAAGCGGGTGGCGGGGTATACCCCACCGCATATGCCCCCAAAAATTGTAGTTCATTTGTATTGCTGCTGGCTCGCGTGCCTGTGAGCACACACGCGTACACACGCACACACACACACGTACGCAGGCGAAGCCACTAAACATGCGTAAGTAACGAGCAAAATAAAAAAAAATAGAAACAACAACAACAACAAATAACACACAAACACACACATTGAAAACAATGTTTTGCGTTTTTACCGAAAAATTGATAAACGACCTCCGACCCGCTCTATAAAAAGATGTTGACATAGCGGAACCTGGCAAAATGTAACGGCTTCAAAGGTTGCTGTGCGTATATACATATATACATATATATATGTGAAGCATACATTTACTATATATTTTTAAGCGGCTTAAAGTAGAGAGGCTCGTCGCACAACGTTGGCACGTTATAATCCGTTATCCTTTAGGCCCCAGCCGGGAACACTTGACTTGTTTCTGCATATTTGGCCAAGCAGTTGGGGCCCCGGACACTGTCGAGGCTCTAAACTTTGAGCCCCACTTGAGTGGGCCTGTTTAGCATGCTGCCGCCATTACTCTGGGGCTATTTTTATACGCTGCTGTGGCTAAATTAGTTCGCGCATAAATTTGTGGAGCGAGGGTGGCTCAAAGAATTGCAAAAGTGCATATAGATTGAGAAATGTGCAGTTAAAAAGAAATTGCAAGCGAGAAAAAAAGAGAGGGAGAGAGAGAGAGGAAAAGAGCGGATAAAACAGATATATATATAAAGATATAGTATTAAATTAAATTAAATTAAATTAAATTTCCTCATAGTCAGCTAAACAAAACAAAAAAATATAGTTATTAGAAGAAATGTTGCTGATTACGCTTTCGAATTCAAAGGAGTTTAAAAGCAGCTGACATAAATTAAATTTTATTAGAAACCTTTTTTTGTTAATTGAATGAAGTTATTGTGCTGCCCTCGTTGTTATTTTAACGCCAGCGTCTTGAATGGGTTAGCTGCACTGGCGATTCCACGCACGGACAAACGGACACACGGACGTTGTTCGTCATGGCTTTATGGCGCCTTTGCATGCCGCAGTGCTTCCGCTTCACACACACACACACACACACACACACTTGGTTGGAAAAGGAGAGCAGCACAACAAATGTTCCACTTGTTCCTCTCGCACATCGCGCTTCGTTTGTGGCTAATAAACAATTATTTGCAACATGCAACTCACATAGATGTCGCGTGTCATTTGACTTGAAATTTTTTTTGTATAATTATTGCTTTTCGCTCATTTGGCGCAAGTGCCGCAGCGCGGCAGATAAATTGCGGCATTAGTTTGGCGACAATTTCATTCCGAGACCCCAACCCCCACCAACTCCCCTCCCATTTGTAAAACCATTTGGCTTGTCAGCATCTTGGCGGGGCGGGGTGGGGCAGGGCGTTTGGCTAAAGCAGCTGTATCGTCGCCGCCGCCTGTGGCCTCGAGGTGTCATCTGTCTGGTTCAGTGTTGCCGCCCCGCTGCGTTTAATGCTGCCACACGCCGCCAGGAAAAAGGCTTTGTCTGCTGCGTGATTGAAATTGCAGCCCATCCACAAATTGGTTGCATAAAATTGTAAATTGCGAAAGGAACAAGAAAAAAAGTAAATAGAAATACAGAATTTTGCATTATTGCTGCTCAATTTGCCAGGTGACAGACGGCAAGTGAGTGGCATGCCACAAACTAAGGCTATTTCCAGCTGACATTTGCCACCTTTTACCATCCAGTTGCAACTTGATGCTTGCCACATGCCACTGCCACACTCATCGGTTTGTCGGCTGTTTTGTGTCAAAATGTTTAATTACTTCGTGTTGACACTTGACCAAAAGAGTTAATTAAAATAGGAGCCAAGGCCTTGTCAACAGATTCCACCAACGTTAAATTCCTCTTCTTATAGCTTTTTATATATTTAACTAGATGTGCGCTCAAGTGCCGCCATTATTCTGTCCACTCGCACATAATTAAGGCCGCAACGTTTATCCTTGGCTGACATGCGACCCTTGTGTGTGTGGGTCAGCTGCGGCGATTTTCGTGGCTTAGCCAAGTTAATTAACGCCTGCAGTTGATCAACAATGCAGCGATTTTGATTTTATATTCATTTGACAAGCTTTTATGACAGAGCTTAGCCATAATGTGGTTGTGCTTTCTCATCAACGGCAAACTTTGACGAGTTTTTAGCGCCACACGCACAGCTACACTCGAAGAAATTTTAATTAGATTGTCATGTGTTTCGTTTATAGATGGGGATTATCAGAGGCTTATCACTAATGCGTCACTTACGCGTATCTTAAATGCTTAAGAGATGATTTTTATGTTATAACTTTGTCAAAACTGAACAGATTTTTCACGTTTGATGTCATTTGGTCGTGATTTATCACCTAGATTGATTCTACATTCAAAATATATCCATTTTAAAAAATAAAATTTTTTTGAATTTTTTGGTCAAAAAATCATAATTATGAATTTTGGAAAAAAAATTTTTTTTCAAAATTTAAATTTTGAATTTATACTTTTAATCGATTGTATTTGTCATAATTAGCATAAAAAACAACATTTAAAGTGATTTTGGGGGGGTCAAATTTTTGGTCAAAAATCATGTCAAAATCGACAAAAATTTTGACATGTAAAGTTCTTGGATCCCATTGCCCCGTATTTAAAACTTCCATAACTTAGCCAAAAATGAACTGATTTTCAAGTTTGATGGCATTTTGATCATGATTTGTCCTATATTTTGACTTTACATTCAAAATATATTCATTTTTGAAAATAAAATTTTTTTAAGTTTTTGGTCAAAAAAGCAAAGGGTCCCCCCTTATGAATTTTGGAAAAATTTTTTTTCAAAATTTAGAATTTCGAATTTATACTTTTAATCGATTGTATTTGTCATAATTAGCATAAAAAACAACATTAAACGTGATTTTGGGGGGGTCAAATTTTTGGTTAAAAATCATGTCAAAATCGACAAAAATTTTGACATGTAAAGTTATCGGATCCATAGCTCCCATATTTCAAACTACCATAACTATGTCAAAAGTCAACCGATTTTCACGTTTGATGCCATTTTGGTCATGATTTGTCATATAGATTGACTCTACATTCAAAATATATTCATTTTAGAAAATAAAATTTTTTATGTATTTTGTGATCGGTTTTATTATTAAATTGAGTTTGTGTTTGCGCTTTTGCAGGATTGCAGGGAGAGAGATTTATTTCTCTAGCTGTGGCTGATTGGTTTTTATAAAACTCGTTTTTCCACATTTTCACAGTTTTAGCGCCGCGTGAATTGTTGCCCAGTCGAGGAGAACAGAATGCTCGGAAATTCACATTACGTATACGCCCCGTGCATCGCCCTGGCACAATCATGCTGCTGGCAACTGAGTTTCCGTTAAATTGCCCTTTGCACGCAATGTTTTCTTGTGTTTGACTGTTGCAACTGCTATGAACTTTCAACTGTGATCTGTGCAACAGAATTGTGTTGAAAGCACGAAAATTTCAAATTTAAAGTGTTTAAATGATTTTTGCATTATTTAGTGAGCTGTGGGCAAAAAAGTAAATAAATAAATGCATAAATAAATGCCAATAAAGTGTCTTGTCTCGAGTATTTTCTCAAACTGAAACAGCTGCAGCCCTCAACAGCAAAATTCCAATGAATTATTCAAACTTCAGCGAAGCAGAAGGGAAACTCATTTACGCAGCACTTGACGGAAAAGTGAAAAGCAACAAAAGTGACTTTTAGCTAAACAACATTTTCGATAACTTTGCCCAAACTTGCCTTTTTGTTTTTGTTTTTGTTTTGACCAAAAGTTGGCAAATGTGTTAATTTCTTATACGATAGCATCATGAATATCATCATGAATATGCGGGTTGTTCCATGTGGCAAACAGCTGCATGGAAAATCTCAAACATTTGTTTAGAAAGTGTGTTTTTCAATAGAATCCCACTGAAAATTATTGTCGTGTAGCGAAAGAGTCTATAGCTTAATCTAAATTAAATCTAACCAAATTCCATTTTTATGAATTGTGAAAAATTCACAATGGAATTTCAAAACCGCTGCTTCAATCAGTTTTATGCAAAGCTACGAAAAAAACCACAAACAAAAAAAAAGGGAACACACTTGGCATTTCAATGGAAAATGGAACGCGAAATTCGTAGCTATAAAAAATGTTCGTTTGATAAGCGACTCGAAATGGGTTTGCGTGTTGGGCCAACATGCAAATT